>JABBWB010000559.1:0-20059 GCA_016628085.1 Suillus occidentalis
CAACACAACAACAACAACAACAACAACAACACAACAACAACAACAACAACAACAACAACAACAACAACAACAATCAGACTTCGGCTGAAGTACTTGAGTAGCGTGAGTGACTGCTAGTGAAAACATTTGAATTTACTACTGATTTCATGGTGGGTCTCTTAGATTTCCACACCCAAAATAGCTGGAAAAACGATCCAAACAACGGTAGCGGAAGGTGACGTACTAGTAGTATGGCATCGGGTTGATGATTACTGTATCCTGGGACTAACGCGAGTTACATCAGGGCACCTCCGAGCAATGTAGGCGGTTCCGAGATGCTCGCTGCGCTTAGACTGCCAAAACAGGCGAGAAAAACGACGAAGAAACTTATGAACGCTCAAGACTTTCTTCAAGTTCCGCCGCTCACCGCGACTAGCCTAGTACATGAGAATCTTTGTTATCATAGCTCGGATGTAGACGAAATGGATACTATAAGACGACTATCCTAACAACTTGGAGTTCGTTTGTTCCACACTCTCAGGCTTGTCTCTCCCCAAGCTCACTCCAACTCTTTCTAGATTGTCATTAAGTCATCTGACTTCGAGTGGGTCAGCTTCATGTCGGTATCAAGCAACAGTTCGAGAAGCCCTCTTCCGGATAACTCCCAGCGTGTCCCAACCTCTCCTCAGGCTCGGGCGAAACGCAAAATAGCCACTCTGATAGAAGAGGTCGAGCTTTTGAAGCAGGACAAAGCGACCAAGCAGAGGTACGGTGACTTGTTCGGACACTCAAACTGGTTCTAATGTCTCGTTATCATGATAGGAAGACAATCTATTATGTTGCGCAGGGTCGAGCAATCCGTCGCCTGGCGGCACTGTATTCTCCTATTGAGGACTTAATTGCCGAAAATGACCGACGGTGCGAACACGAGGATAGCGTCTCCACTTTAGAGTCAGTACTATCATCTTCTGTTTTATCATATCCTGACATGTAGTACAGGCAAGACCGCTTACAACGTAGTTACGTCGAACTTGTCAAAGCATTACCGTGGATTCACGACAAGATAGCAAGTATTGACGACGAGGAATCTGAAGACATGCTTAGAAAGGTCTGTTCATGGACATCTTTCGTCACTTTTTCCTCACCATGATGATTCCCATGTTACTAGCTCAAGCGAGGCGCAGACTCGGCTCGTGGCGATGATACAGGTACCCTCAAAGAGCTCGTAGCATCGTGGGTAAACATCGAGTTTCGTCCCAATCCGCTCATCTCGGCCAGCGACAAGCATCATCGAGGTTTTGTAAACGATATATGTGGTAAGCTGCTTTGCCCGGCGGAATGGTGCTGGGATGATCCGGTGTAAGTCATGCTCCATATTTCTAATGGTCTTTGTTACTTACATATTGCTGATATGCGCTTCAGCGTCAAGGCTGGCATTCGAGACCGTACGACTGCCTACATCGTCTCCGAAAATTCATGGCCCCTATTTATGTATCAAAACTGTGCAGCTATCGCCGGTAATCTAGAGCACGGTCTTATGAAGTCTAAGCTCTTAGTGATGGTGAGTTGATTTTTCTTACTAGTTCGTGTTTTCATGATCGCATACAGGGGTTGAAGGCTCTCTTTACCTCTCCGTCATCTGCCAACGAGTTGGATGGTGACGGTCAAGGCACCGATATCATCGAGAACAACCGACGTGCACGGAGACAGGATCAAGCCAAAGTGAAGACATGTGTAGCGTCTATAATAGGTATGAGGAAGGTGACTCCTCGCGCTATTGCATATGCTGCTTGCCAAGTAAGTGTTGTCCTACAACTGTGATGTAGATGACGAGTTTTGCAGATCCGATTCGCTCTCTCTAGCATCACCTCATGGCGCACCATAGACGGGGATTTCGACTACGAGATGTTCTGGAACAATATCGTAGATTTCTTCGAGGATGCCCCGGGTCCAGCTGCGCGAGCCAGGGTCAATGAACTTCTTGAGTGGTGGACGAGGTGAGCATGGACCATGAATGACTATCATTAGCTGCTAACTACCCGCACAGAAAAGTTTTCGGAAGAAATCACAGACAGGACTTGACGTCGGATGTAGTTTCCCAAATGTCCGTCCGCACACTTGCTGCTCAGAGACTGGCGATGGAAGACGCCGCATTTGATTCTGACTCTTAACGTGTTCATATGTGCCTCATCCTAGTACCTATTGTTACTCAGTAGTTTTTACTCTCAGCTGCCAATCTAATTACGCCGGTAGTTCCATATCTGCCACCCATGCCATGGATGAATATCCATTGTTGTGTGACTACCGTCAACGTTCAACCTTTGTGTCAGATTTGTGTGATATACCCCCGCGTGCGACAAGAATTGACCGATTTTCGAATGAACATATTCCTGCTTACAGCACAAAACAAATGCCAATTTTCTGAAGGACGGGTATCATGATACTCCTGTGTACACCAAGATAAAGTTACTGATTTTCTAATAGACGGATGTAGTTATGCTCCTACGTACAACGAGAAAAATATACTAATTTTCTGAGTTATAGAATTAGACAATGCGACTGTCAACGAGTTGCTTCGGTCCTTGTATGAGAAAATGGTCTTTGTGAGCGATAAATGCGCAAGAAGTGTGCGAGATTGGCGATTGCATAGTGAATGCGTTAAAGCAAAGACTGGACGCACCTTGTCGCTTCCTCGAATGTCCGTGATCCTGCACTTCACTGCACACCTCATAAATCACAACGTCTCCGCCAAACATATGCAAAATATTGCATGTCTGAGCAACGTTCCAATGAGTGTCGTATGCTTGAAAGAAACCGATCGTTATGTCGGCGCTAATTGATTGGCTTTATGGTGTCAATCGAACTTATTATATGCATTTGCCAATGCAGATCAAAATGCCCCGACTTGCTCCGCAAAGGCAATACGAAAAACAGGTGCCTTAATGTCAGGCTCCGAACTCTTTGGCGGTAGCAGGTCTCTCCAGTAGTATTTTGAGTTTGATATTCAATTATGCGTTTGTGAAATGTGTGGAATAAAAAACTTATGCGCACAACTCTGCTGTCACTATGTGCTTGCAACTCGGCATCCATCAAGCAGTGATGCCTACTCTAGCATGTATTGGCGCATTGCCTGCACTCAATGAATATATTGTTTCTGCCTGATGCTTTGACCAATAAATCTGCAATATGCACGACTCTGTTATTATGATCTTGTTGCAACGAAGACTCCTGCTTCTTACGTTCGAGCAAGTTGTATTCACGTCGTAGTCATCCTGAGCTAGAAAAAATCGTTGTGTAAAGACCAATTGATATCCATCTGTACCACGAGGAACTTCATCAGAGCGTCTTTGATTTTAGCACACCGAAAACTCTTTCCTTGAGCCTCCCAGTCTCGGTTTGTATTTAACTTCATGGATTTGTGCGCATTTTTTTTTTTCATCGAGCCATCCAAGCGAAAAGGCTCACAAAGCAAATTGTACTACTGGGCTAGTGTGCTTGCAAATTCGTCCTTCCTCGATAAAAGTAAATATTCCCATGTGAAAGCGGTCAGCAGATTTACGAAGATTGTTGCGATGCTTTACATTACATTGCTTTAGATGATATTCTCATTTGTTCACCGATTCACTGATGTTAGTTGGCAGGGTTGATTGGCTAGGGTTGGCGAGACTGACCTATACTGTTATTCTCCTTCATAGAGAGGATATCTCTTGCGAAACATTTTTCTACTGCCATCTCTGTGTTGGTCCATGTATATATGTCGCGTTCGGACGGGTTGGAGGACCCCTGCTCGTTGGAGTTGATTGTGGGATGAGCGACGTGGACCGATTCGATGTTCGGAAGATTTGCCCCGGTATGTGTAGGAATCGTAGTGTCGTTTTCTGGGGTCGATGGGACGTCTAGTCTGATTTTCAGACTAGAGGTCATGGTAGAGTTGGAGGGGTTGAAGACCGCTGCGCTCGAGCGAAAAGTTGATCGACCGTAGAATGCGATAAAGATTTTTTCTCGAATTCCGCCGACGGCATTGTAATGTTTATATGCATCCGTGATTGATTAAATGAATAGGGTTGTTGGACGTCTAGTCTGAATTTCAGATTAGAGGTCAAGCACATGGTAGAGTTTGAAGCCTGGAGTCGGTGTTAAGACGAAACCATCGTGGCGCTTATGTCATGCGATTGGAACTTCCTGATTTGGACAACTTCTGCGACATTAATTGTCAGCGATTCATCAGGGTTCTTTATACGCTGAGCTATATCTCGATGATTGATAAATATGAGGGCAAAAGATACATAAAGAGTCAATAGACAGGACTGACTTCTCAGACATTACGAGGGACTTTGAGGATACGACTTATAGGACTTTGAGGACATACTATAGGGACTTTTAAGACGACTTAGAGGACTTAGAGGACAATTAAGACGACTTATGGGACATTAGGGACTTGCTCAAAAAAGACGCTAGCAAAGCGACGTGAAAGGTTAGAAAGAGGGCAAACCTCTACCAACCGCGAGCCGCATGCTAAGTAAGCCCCACTCCACTATAGGAGCAACGGAGTCCTAATTGAAGGACTGTTACACGTGAAAAATAATACACTGGTTACAGAACCAGCGCAAATTCACGCCACCAGAGTGAAAGACATTTGAGTCAGACTCAAACGAGGCTGTCACGTCGTTCGCAACGACGCTAAGAATTCACGCGACCCATTAGCTTAGTATAAAATAAATTACACCCGATTTAAGAAACATAAGACGACTTTTAAGACTTTTAAGACGACTTATAGGACTTTGAGGACATACTATAGGGACTTTTAAGACGACTTATAAGACTTATGGGACATTATTAGGGACTTTCAAGAAACATAAGACGACTTATAGGACTTGAATGACACATAAGACTGGATATATGCTTTCAGGTGATGGAATGACGGTGATTCCACCGCGGGGAAGAAGCCTGGTAACCAGTATCAACTATCAGAAGTCGATACGAGGAGAGCACGAGGTGAATAATTGAATATGCACTTTTTTTTCCAAGACATGCGATGAGATTCAAGACAGCGCGAGACTGCCAAAACATGGATTGCTATCATAGTGTATCTAATATAATGAGTATGCATAATTCATAAAATTCATAATTTCCATAAGTTCCATAAGTTCCATAGGTTCCATAAGTTCCACGACGCACAAGTCCGTAATCCAGTGTAGTGTATGTAAAGTCCAAAACCATGAGTCTACTAGTACATTCCGTTGCAGGGTATATGAGATGCAAAATGATGTCAGAAATACAAGATGATGATATAACAGATTAATCCAACGCAGCGAAAGATTTCGGGTCCAACTGATCGATATCGTAGCACAATAACTGTGCTTGCGCCTCCGTTACAGCCCTCGTACCGTCTTTGGACGAGGTTGCGTTGTGCTGCCAGAGTCTCGAAGACCACTGGCTATGTGAGGCGAAAGCGCGCGCGTCCCTGTTCTGTAACATGTTAATATGCTTCATGAACCAGGTCTCCAAACTTGGAGTCCATTCTCCTTCCCACTGCATTTGCCTCTCGAAGACATCTACAGGAGGCCACAAGGACTGGCCATCGACTGTCACACCCAGCAGAAGCTTCAGGTGAGAATCCATCACCTTGTCGTCGATGTCCGTGCCGATGGTATCACTGTGCGAATGCATATATGCATCGCTTGAGGGGCCAGACAATGCAACCGAAAACAGATTGTCTGGCCCGTATTGCATCGCCAGTCGCCATACGAGACCCCCCATTGTGCAGAATCGGCGCGCGAAGGGAAGGCGCAGCAAATCCCTGACGCTGTCTTGATAGAGGTCAAATTCCCCGTACCCTCTCGTGAGCAAAGGAGGGGTATGGTCGAGATAAGCGGGCCTTGGACCAGAGATGGTTTGCAGCGGCCCAACGACGTGCTGCGGGTTGGCAAAGACCCGCCAATCGAGTCCGCGGGAGAGACAGCGAATGGCGAAAAACCAGAGCGGTACAGAGGGATGTTGGGCCCTCCATAAACGCAATCTGATCTCAGTCATCTTGGAAACGACAAGTCTTCCACGAGATATGACGTGAAGAAGGTGGTACGGCGGGTAGGACGCTATATTGAGCAGGCGATTTTGAGGATTGCTCTGTAGCGACAAGGAGAGTGGATTCGCATCGTCGTACTGCGAGAGGTGGCCGATTCGAGCCAAGATGAAGCGAGTTGTATTGTTTTCAACAGGGCGGGAGCCCATCCTGTTAAAGCCTGCCACGGTTGTGACTGTTGAAGAAGGCCGGAATTGTAAAAATCCCATTGGCAGGGCCAGAGTGCCAGGGATGGATGGATGCGCCGCGGGTGGGATAATGGGTGGCTGCATTGCCAGGGTTGAAGGAACCTCTAGTGGGTTACGACGAGGGGAAGGCGCTGCAATAGAAAGTCAGTAAACGTAAGACTCTCGATGAAGATAAACTTACTACGACGACCTCTCCGGACAGGGCTTTGATAGCGTTTCGGCTGTGGGTTGTATCCACGATTTCCGATAGGCGACGGAGATCTACCGCGACGGACAACGCGATTAGGAGAAGGGGATCTTCGGCGCCGAGCAAATCGATCAGGAGAAGGAGATCTTCGACGACGAGCAAATCGATCTGGAGAGGGCGATCGTCGCCGACGAGTAAAGCGTTCTGGAGAAGGTGTTCGTCGACGAGGAGGCGGGTGACGGTCGAATCGAGACGGTGCGTAGTCTCGGTAGGTCGTCGGGCGTGTGGGAGATGGCGGCCTCCGAGAAGATCCCTGACGACAAGGGGAAATCGAACGTCGTGATCGGTGCGCAATATTTGGCACACGTGCACGACGAGGAGACGCTTCTCTGACCTGTTCAGAGCCTAACTCGCCAGGCTCGATGTCGACGTCCATGCTGTCGTTTGGGACGACATGCACAGGTTGAACGGCCTTGAGGGATTCCCGTTCCACGCGTTCTCGTTCACCCCGCCTTTCGAGTTCCTCCAATCGTTCACGCTCCTGACGTGCAAGCCCCTCCTGCTTCTGGATCTCCAGACGTAAGCGTTCCAGGCGCTCCAAATCCTTCTGCTTGAGTTCCTCTAGACGCGCCAGCTCCTTCTGCCTTTCGATCTCCTCCAATCGTTCATGTTCCAGACGTGCGCGCTCCTCCTGCCTCTGGATCTCCTCCTGCATTTCACGTTCCTGGCGCTCCAGCTCCTGCCTCTCGATCTCTTTCTGTCTTTCGAGTTCCTCCACACGTACGCGTTCCAGACGCTCCAACTCCTTCTGCTTGAGTTCCTCCTGACGTGCCAGCTCTTTCTGCCTCTCGGATTCTTCCAATCGTTCACGCTCCAGACGTGCCTGCTCTTTCTGCCTCTCGGATTCCTCCAATCGTTCACGCTCCAGACGTGCCTGCTCTTCCTGCCTCTGGGTCTCCTCCTCGTCGTCCAGCGATTCGAAGAAGTCGTCCTCGTCTGAACCCTCGTAGTCTGAATAGTCGTGATAGACCAGGATGTCCCCGGTGCGAGGTGTGAACGACTGCGTAGGCCGAACGTCTTCGTTGAGACGATTGATCTCCTTGACGTTATTGGTGATCTCTTCTCGTGGTTGACGCTTTCCTTTGGTGACGAAAACACGTCTGCGATGTTTTTGTCCCTTGAAGGGAGGTTCTTGACCATCGGGCCAGAACTGGCCTGGCTTGTTACAATACTCGACTACTGTAGTGAATGATTAGAATGGAAAGACATCAGACTGAATATTGGCTTACTTTTAGGGCCGCGAGGAGGCTTTGTAACGCTTGTAGGAGTCTCCTCCCAAGGATTCTCTGACCAGCCTGTTCCTCCAGATGACGAGGACTCCGCTTGGATTTCTAGTAAACAGGGATTAGATCAGTTAGTGAGCATTATAACGTTAGGTTACTCACGTGAAGGACGCGTCTCCACTGGTCTGCGAGGTTGTGCCGACATGACAGGAACCCTCTTAGTTCGAGGCTTGGATGGCTTGGGTTCTGTGGTTCGCGGGTACCGGGGCATCGTTGTTTCGGACGCGAGAACGACTAGCTGGAATTTCCAACTAGAGGTTTGGGTGTTGAGGCAGAGGGCCCAAGGAACTCGTAGAGCGATAGCGGGTAGAGTGAGTAGATAAAAAGCAGACGACTCGCTGGAATTTCCAACGAGTGGTCAAGGTAGTGGTGGTAAGTTGTTGAGAGGAACAAGTGATGATTGACTTATTTAAGCGAGCAAAAGTGGACTGTGGACAATATTAGCGCCGATGACAATTAATTTCGGTAACCAAATAATTGCTAAATTTGGATAAACAGTGGATTTTGAGCCAAACGACCGATCCACTAGCCTGCAGTGGACAGGTCTGAGCCAACGTGGGGCAAGTGGAGAGCGCGTATGAGGACAATGTACTAGTATAGAGAACTTCAATCAGTAACTAAGACTTGGATACCACGGAACAGTGGTGTCTCATTGCGTTTCTAGCACTTTAGGGACTCACTCGGAGGACATGAACACTAAAGAAATGATATTTATGCGACTTCTAAGACTAACCCATGTTGAACTCGATATTAAGTAAAGTTTGAGCGAGGTGTAACGACATTCACAATATATTTGTTCTGAGAATTAATCGCCAATGTAGAGACATGAAAAATGAACTAAGAGGATTCAGGCAAAGTGACGATTTGACCCTGTGTCTGTGGAAATGAGCATGTAGTTGAGAGGGAAAAGGGCAGGCGTACAATGAAGGGATCCGATTGTGCGGCGCTATAGAAGTGTTGCAGAGGGGATGATGGGGGTTCTGACGAGTGCCTGTTGATGCGTTTAGTCGTAAGGGAATGGGGCGTAGCAGGAAAACTTTGACGTGGCAGCTTGATATCGATGCAGTCTTGTTCAGGCACTGTGACTCTTGCTAACGCGTCTGATAGAGTGAGCACAGTCGGATCTTGGGGGGACAGTGGACTGTGTTCAATTTTAAGAAAGTCCCACCAACGCATCGCCAGCTTGAGACAATCCCCGAACATCTCCTCTGACGCTTGATGGTCTTGTCTCGTCTTCCAGGTCGAGATGTAAATGTACCGTCTGGGCGAGCATTGTTTCGATGACATGAGGGTAGTCGAGTAAGCCAATCTCGATGTCGGTGTACTGCGCCGTAACATCACGCAAGAGCTGGGTAAAGTCGATACGGGATAGTGGGATCCCCCTACGAACAAATATTAACTGGTCGTTGCTAGGAGTAGAGTTTGGAATAATGTCGAGGAATTCCTGTCGTGGTTTTGCTAAGATGCATGATCGAGGTGTTTAATTCTGGGTTGGTTTAGGGTTAGCAATATTACCTGACGTAGCGGATTAGTTAGGTGTGTTAATCAAGACACGCAAGTAACACATGTGCTGTGGTTCTATTTGAAGTGTATTAAGATGTACAAAAAGTTAGTTACACGTGGAAGACTTGCACTTGAGGAATGGCCAAGTGTTCGTGACTGTCGCGGGAGGTTGATGTGATCGAAGGAAGCGGTCGCAAAATTTTTGATAGGGCGAATTGGATACCAGTCGCATCATTTGCTTCGAATTACGAAGTAAATGTCGTTGGTCGGCTTGGGCGCGATTTTTGAGTTCCGACGCGTTGATTGGCTAGGCCGGTCAAAACATTTGCTTCGAATTACGCAGCAAAGGTATGTGTCGATTAGGGTTGCGTAGAATAGGTCCTGAGAGTCGGATGTGAACTTGTGCGACTTTGAATGCTGGATCGCAGTCTGGAACATGTGCTCCGAAATACGGAGCAAAGGTTTGTATTTGAATCAAAAGTTAAGCCAGGCCATGGGAGCCGATGTCGAATGCCAAGACATGAGATCGTAGATTAGATACCGTTTTATCATCTGCCACGAATTACGGAGCAAAGGATTGTATATTAATCGAAGCAATATTAATCCCGCGGGAGTAGGTTCTAAGACTTTGGCGACTTTCAAGACTTTGGCGACTTTCAAGACTTTGGCGACTTTTCAAGACTTTGGCGACTTTTAAGACTTTGGCGACTTTTAAGACTTTCAAGACCAGATTAGGAATCACAGTAATACATAGGTGGACTTTAGCGACTGCATTAAATCGTAGATTAGATACAGTTATATCATCTGCCACGAATTACGAAGCAGAGGATTGTGCTTGACCGACGGAATGTATCCAGGCTTCGGGGACAACTTGCAAAACTTTGGGGGCGACTTTCGAAATGTTGGGGGCGACTTGGCGATCACAGACCGGCTACATCTACTCCGAATTACGGAGCAAAGGTTTGTATTTGACCTAGGAAAGGTGTCGTCGGGGTCGAACGTTTACCAACGCATCGGCCAATGGATCGCGGAAGTTCCTTCGAATTTCGCAGTAAATGGGTGTGCCTGACACGTCGACATGTTTTGAATAGAAAGAAGACCATTGTCAAGGGAGATAGTAAGACGTTACGAGGGTTCTAGGACCTCGGAGAGTAAAATTGGGACAACTCGCAAGGCATCTGCTGCGAATTACACAGCAAAGGATTGCGAGTCGTTGTAGGTCAAAAGACGAGAGTGGCGTGGGCCAATGATTGATGAATGTTTGGTCTTTGATGACATTGTTTGGCGACTTTGGCGACGTTGTTTGGCGACTTCGAAGACGCAACTTCTAAACACATATATGGCGACGTTATTCAGGGGCGGAAGTACTGTCCTTGACCTTTTTGAGAGCGCGTTCTGGACAGGCCTCTGAACCGGTTAGTCCGGCCCATGAATGAATGGTTTGGCCTGTTAGGGTTAGTTAGGAAGGTAGAAGGTGAGACAGACTCACCCTGGAGCCTATTGGCGGCAGCACCGGTGCTTGCAGTGATACCTAGCTGGCTCGGTTTGACGAGCGTTGAGAGAGCCTCGATGATCTTCAAGAGGGTGAAGGTCTTGCCAGTTCCTGGAAATCGTTAGGCGTGAATGTGAATATCGACTAGACCTAGTACCTGGGTCACCAGTGAGGAAAAAGCTGTTTAGATCCTGGGCCAATCTCAGGGCAGTGAGCTGTTCGGGATTCAGCATGGACGTGTCAACGTCTGCTTCTGAGGGTTTGGAGAACATGGCTTGTAGCGAGTGTGTGGTGAGAAGTTGGTGGGGGGCGTTGGCAGGCATATTGGAAGTGTTGGGGTGAAAGGAAGATACGGGAGAGGAGAGGGTATCAAGCCATGGATATAGGGGGTGAAGACAGACTTAGTAAGCGCGGTGTTGAGGCAGGTCAGATACGTCGGCCTTGGGTGAAGAGACGCGACTATAGGACATGCCGTGACGTCATACTAGTGTCCAACTGGGAGACGGACATCTTCCTTGAATTACAAGGAAAAGGTCTGGAGAGGGGGGGGACTAACGGGTTGCATTGCATGTGATTATTAATATACAGGGTTACAGTGACTAGCGCGATCTCAATACAGACATGTTATTGCTACAATAGGTGAGGGGTTATCCGCAATCAAGACGCTATCTAATCCGGTGTTGTGACGATAATACAGTGTGTAAGTAAGGGTATTCAGGGTATATATGTATTGTGAAGCATTGATTTGGCATGTAATGGTACAATTAAAATGTCGTGAATTCCTCAAGGCAAGATAGGAGTTGGTCCCTACTGATGAGATCCCCTGGATGCATCTGGCTATTGGAACCATCTGTTTCCTTTTTACGGAAAACCTTGGTGGCCGTCTTGACATCCGTCCAGAAATGTTTTATGACGGTGATAGCGATATCTTGCGCTCGTTTAGTAGTGCTCGCTTTGGCTTTCGGTTTGTGAGTGCCAGCGGCTACGTATTTGTCTGAGTCCAACACCATGAGGCATAGTGCGATGAGGGGGCGACTATATAACTCTAAAAAATGTGTTAAACGCAAATCATATTAAACCACTGATATATAAACTCACTGATGCGACGGGATATGCGTGGGAGGTTAATGACCATGCGATGAAATGTCGCGATGGAGTGTTCGTGTATTTGATTGGTTAGGGTCCTACCAAGTTTATGGTCGATCCAGCGGGATAATTCCGTGAGGTGCATTTGTTCATAACTATAAAAATGCCCGCCTGTTGCGAATGAGGCAACAGGCGTGTAAACAGCATGGAACTGTCCGGCGGGTTGAATTCTGGCGCTTGTTAGTATGGGGTGAGTAATAATTTAAGTTAGTACTCACAACATATCGCCAGGCAGGAGTGTTACAATTTCTGCCTCCCAGTTCGCCAGGATTTCGTCGCGGTTTCGGTAGAGATCTACTAGGTTCATTGCCATATTGGCAAGGTTGGTCCGGGCAGTGGTGTGCTCGTTGATCGGTTTGAACAGGCCCCATTTCTTCTGACCAACTTCGACTTGGACAAAGGTGGCCCCACCGTCAGAGTCGTGATGGGGATTTGTCCAATATGCTGGTCCATGCAGCAAAGCCCATGAGCGGACGGTAAAGTTGTCCGGGTGGACTGTTTCTTGGATGGGATTGTCGACAGTGGTTTGATTCCACGCATTGACGATACCATGGTCCAGAGTGCTAGAGATAAACCGATTAGCATTAGTTGGTTGGTTGATTTGGGTTAGTTACTGACCTTAGAAACAACGGTAGACCGCTTTGTGAATAGGGGACGTCCAAGATACATTGTACCTTGTTAGTGTCCTGTATATTTCGCATGAACTGTTGGAGAGTTGCGTGTTGATGAGGGTATGTGAAATTCTCCATCCGTTGTTCGGCGTCTAGTACAGCGTTAAGAAAAAATAAGAAAATTAAAGTTTTGAATAGGCTCACCATGTACTACGACACGCATCAAGTCTGACATACCGCGATCCTCGAGGTAGTCCAAATCGAGGGTTTCGGGTTTGGGTGTGGTGACTTGGCGTATCAACACAGCTTTGTTTGACCGAAGAGCTGCTGATATCTCGTCGCATAGCTGTCGGTTTTTGTTTGTCCAGTCGCTGTATTGTAGATGAACGACGTGTTTAGACGTCTCAGCTTTGACTCTGGGAAAGACGCGAAACAAGGCGACTGCGTCGGCGTCATCTTGTAAGATGTTTATACCGTCCTTCATGATGCAAGGAAGGACGGTGGTGGATCCATCGGACCACTGAACAGTCTTGGACTGTTCGTGTACTTGCTTGCCAATGATCGACGTTTGCAAGATCCATGGAGTCGAGGTCGGATCCAAAGCGGATAATGTGGGGGATGGTGTGTTTGGACATGAGGAGGGGATGGCGAGTGGGACAGAGAGAGTGGCGTCTCCGTCATCACCTCGACGTCGCAGAGCACACGGGTGTCTGTAGAGGTCTCTTTGCTCAAGAGGATTGGGCCGGGTCTACATGCGCGAGTGTTGTTGGAAGTCTCTTCGTTCAAGAGGATTGGATCAATGGGAATGTGCGCGTTAGAAGTGTGGGATGGACCAGCAGATGGCGCCTCAGTGGTTTGTCCGTAAGAGGTGTGAGATGGACCAGCAGATGGTGCCTCAGTGGTTTGTCCGTTAGAGGTGTGGGATGGACCAGCGGAACCAGAGGGCGTTTGAGACGTTGCAGTGCGCAGACGCTTTAGGAGGACGGTTTGCACCGTTTGCGGTGTCAGTATCGGCGGCGACTTGCTCGTTACTCTCGAGTTCTTGGAGTTCTGCGAGTTCTCTCTTGCGTCTCCTTTGTTCGCGCTTGTTTGCGGTATTCCGTTGCCTGAGCTCGAGTGCTCTGACCGGGTCAAGCTTCTCCTGGGCCAGCCATCGCTTGACGCGTTCGCGTTGTTTTTGAATGTCAGTGAGGTTCGAGTCAGCGAGATCAGCGTGTTGGAGCCTAGGTTTGTTCACCATCGTGATATGTCAACAAGGAATTTCCTCGTTGAGATAGCAGATGGGTGAAGGGAAGAGATGATGTTGGTTAAGATGAAAGTTAGGGACGTGTTCAAAAGCGGTATATGTAAATCATGAAGTGGACAATTAGGTAAGATTGTGGACTGTGGCTTTGGGGACAAACGAAGATCACATGACTTTGAAGACTTTGAGGACATACACATATATTATAAACAGGCTCACGACACAGATAGGCTGAGATGTTTTAGAACCTAGAGGGGATGCGGAAGACTCGGTAGCACCTCGTTCATTTTTTGATCTTCCCCAGAATAATGAAAATATGGATGTCGAGCAGTTCTATGGCGATGATTTTGAGGTCCGAATTCTGCATCAACCTCAAAACAATCTACATCCCTATACCACCTTTCGCACTCGGCGAGCCTGAAACTCATTATGTTATTGTTCGGGTAGCCCATCCTTCCAGTTACACAGTCGCGCGAACGCCAAGCCCCCTTCCTTTTGGCTGTTCGCTCCAAATCAATTCTCATCACTCTCCACAATATTATAGCCAGCTAGCTCAATTGATGAGTTTTAAGACTTTGAGGACATACTTAGAGGACATATGATACGATCAGCTTATATGGGAACTTAAGTAGTTCTCGCGATAAATATTAGTCTTTGAAAAAACTCGCTAGAGCTTCATCAAACTGGGCCGGGAAGCCATGAAAACATACGACACCGAGGGATCAGAGCTGACTTGGTTACACTTTTTCAAATTGGAGGCGTATATTATACACAAAATATGTAAACGTAGTTAATGAGCGAGAAAAAAAAGAAACAAATGCGTTGGGAGGACGCGGGAGCAGGAGCAGAATCAGAGGGAGGAGCATAGAAGGCGGTAATGGGAGGAGAGTGCTTCTTGATAGTCTGTAAACGGATGAGATGCCATGTGTTACCCTAGTCCCAGCCCAAAAAAAATCAGTGGTAAGAGAGGGCCCGAAAATGACTCATTTATCCAGCGCCATATTATCCCTCCCTACAAAAAAATGTTAAATTTCAAGGTAAGACATACATGCGTGTGAAGAAATACATAGGGATACTTGTGTGTTAAGAGATACATAGGAATTGGCGAGTGTGTTAAGTACTGTAGGGCATATAAGGGTTGTATCTAAACTAGTTTATGAGACCAGCTCAGTGGTATCTAATATACATAAGTGCGACATGTTTGATATAAGCAGCGTACATGAGTTCACTCTAACAGTTGGCGACATTCTTTCTCCATACGTCCGTAAATCTTCTTGCTCTGGTGTTTGTAGTACTTCAGGTCTGACCTCCACCTCTTGGTGGTGAGCAAGGTTGTACTTCCGTTACGTATTTTCTCCAGCCTGTTCTGGAACATCTGTTCGCAAGAACGGTTCCAGTACCCAGTATCCAACCCAGAAGTGTCCCACAACTGAGGATTGGGCCACCATGCCAACGTAGTTGTCTGGGCGCGTCTATCTGTAGACAAAGTTAGAAAGCGGTCACATTAGAGTAGGAAAAGGCGCATACCTGTATCGACGTAATATATCCCGCATAATATCTCGATTTCGTGCTCGCTTAGGGTGTCGTAAACGAGGGTTTTCGAGGATTCGTTAGACATATCCGCGAAATAGACGACATCAGCCGACGGCCCGTTGGGTATGTCGTTGGCCAGCTCTTGTTTGCAGAGGCGCCATAAGATGCCTCCTGCTTGTGCAGCAGCGACTCTCACATGCGGCAACCTCAAGAGACGATTACGGCGAAGTTCGTAGTCCGCGTATTCGTATTTGTCGGCTGTCCAACCAAACGGGCGGCGGTTGGACTCGAAGACGGTGATGGGGCGAGGAAGGGTAGGGTATTCGGCGTGGAAAAGGACTTTGAATGGTATACCTCGCTCGAATAGGCAGAGGACGACATCCTCCAAGGACGGCCCCCACTGTTCACGGATACACTGCACCACGGAAGTTGCTTGTCCTAGGAACAAGTTCCAAGCGCGAGCGTATTTCTGGACGAGAGGGAGGACCAAGTAACCAGGTAGGCTCTTGTCCTTGACCTCTTGGACCAGGAAATATGCGTTTCGACTGAGGAGTTCGCGTGCGTGGTCGGGATGCAGATCCCATACAATGGACGGGGGTTGGAGTTCGAGGGTGAGGGTGGAAACGAAGTAGCGAACAGCAAATTCATTGCTGCGGTGCTCAAGGGGGAGGTTTATCTCCATGATGTACTTGCGTACAGTGTGAGTGTCGACGACCTGAGATTCCTCGACCTTGACGAAGTCGGTAGCAGACGTATCTCGCCCTCCGAGCTGCAGAGCAGTCCACAGCGGCTGTTAAGAACATCCTCCAGCGATGTTGGTAACAGTATGTCCTCCCCAATAGGTGTATGGTGAACGACGGTTCTGCCCACCTCGTTATGGTCGGATGGGAGAGCGGGAGGCTTGTCTAGAAGGGGAGCTGGCGTTGCAAGAATTTCCTGCAACGGTAGCTCGATTTGCGCGTCTCTTGTGGCGATTCCCGGTCGTTGTCGAACAGCGAGCAGATGTCCCATTGATTGGAGACATCGTCGTAGACGAATTCGCCCCGGCGCCTAGTCTCGAATTCCTTCTTGCATCGTCGAGGTCGAGCTCTCCCGGAACCTGCCTGCTTCGATCGGTACCACAATGAGAACCGTGTGCCGTCTCGGTAGTCGGGATGATGAAGTTGAGTGCGGCTGCAAGTCTTTGCTTCACCCGTGCCTTTACGCTGTCGGAGGCTTCCCGCTCGAATGACCTTCGCGAAGATTTCGCTTTTGGACGAGAGCATCCCATTGATGCAGACGGTCAGGGTCTTTATCAGAGGGAAGCGGTTGGTAGTCGTCTGCGATTGTTTTATGGACCAGCGCGCGGACTCGAATTTCCTCGTCCTTGGAAGGTATGGCGATAAGGAACTAGTGATATTTTAATGTATTCTTATTAAATATCCCTTTTGACGATCCTATCTTCAGCCAAACCGGAACGCGTATACGGTCGAGATAGGGTATACGATGCCAAGTTCAGACGATAGAGGGTCTAGAACGACACCGATGCATCTACCGAGCACCTCCTGGCTGTAGCGCGTCCAGAATGTCACAAACGTGAGTCTCGCTGAGACCAGAATGGACGAGAGTACGAGAGGGGGGAAAGTGGTCGTCGAGGGATCTGCGTGGCTCGAGGTCTCGTATCGTACAAGAGCGCGTCCGTAGAAGAGGTCACAAGGCCAATAAGAGTGTGAAACGCGAGCCGGGATCTCTTGCGCACACCTAAGGGGCTTGAGTGTTTTCTTGTGAACTCTCAGGTACCCGTGACGAAGGGAGGGGAAGCATGGCAAATTCCATGGGGGAGCATGGAATCTATGCTGAATGTCGACGCGGTATGATGGAGGGTATCTTCGAGCCATTTCCAGCTAGCTTCTGTGCGGCAACAAAGTGTGTGTGCGTGCCAGAACCGACGATCTGGATGGTCGCGAGCCTCTGGAAAAGAGGACCGGTAATACTTCAGCGCCGAGTCGTCTGGTGTTGCCGCAAACCCTGAATGTAACGAGATAGGTTGAAGCGCAACTGAAGGACCGGTTCGATGTCCGGGTCTTCATGCGTGAAGTCTGGTTTGACTTGTGAAGGGTAGGGACATACGGTCTGTGTGTGCGGAGAAGAGGATGGTGTCTACCTGTTTAAGGTAGAAGTAATGTTTGTCGTCTGCGCAGGAGCTACGTGAAATGTTAGCATGTAAGTGGAGACCTGGGGGAGGTGCTGCTTACATGCAAGGAGGTGAAGGCGGCGAGTCTATGGAGGGAGATTGTTCCGACCGTGAGTGGGGGAGAGATGACGGTCCTCCTGGAACAGTGGAGAGATTAGGACGCCGTTGGACAGCCTTGAGATTAGGACGCCGTTGGATATCGCTGGAAGATTTTGAAGAAGACATGGTACTTAGTAGAGCTATGTATGAGGAGGATGGAGCGTACAAGTGCGACTACCTGGAATTTCCAAGTAGAGGCCACATGTACGAGTGATGATGATGGGGGTTAAGTAAAGAGATGCAGATGCGAAGGATGGGTTTATAAGCCCATGAACAATGAAGATGGTCCACAACAAGTCCACAAAATGTAAGACCACAGATGCATCCAAGCAAGTGGAACTTTACAAGATCGGAGTCACGTGTGTGATTTTGGCACCGTTTTGGTAACTTAACTTCTATATTTGTAAACGTTCAAGGACGTGAGTTCAAAGCTTAAAAGTTCAGAGACGCGACTTCCGTAACTAGTGACATAAATTAAGCGACTTTATCTGTATGACTTAAATGACTTTAAAAGCGACTTCATGACTTAGGCGACTTGAGCGACATGACTTGAGCGACTTCGATGATCGACATCATGGACTGACTTTGCTAAGCAACTTGAATGTTAACTGAGTGACTTAATGGACATGACTTAGGCGACTCAGACGACTTAGACGACATGACTCAAATGACTTTAGCATTAAGTTAATCGACTTAATGGACATGACTTAGGGGACTTAGGCGACATGACTTAAGTGACTTTAGCATTGAGTTAATCTACTTATAGGACATGACTTAGGCGACTTAATCGACATAACTTAGGGGACTTAGGCATGACTTCAACGCAGGACACCAGAAAAATTGGCCCCTTGCCATGACGAAGCTGCCCCAAAGTTAACCACAGCCACAATCTTACCTAATTGTCTACTTCATAATTTACATATACCGCTTTTGAACACGTCCCTAACTTTCATCTTAACCAACATCATCTCTTCCCTTCGCCTATCTGCTATCTCAACGAGGAAATTCCTTGTTGACATATCACGATGGTGAACAAACCTAGGCTCCAACACGCTGATCTCGCTGACTCGAACCGAATATGAAAAATTGGCAAGGGGGCGACCGTTCTACCCCTTGCCATGACGAAGCTGCCGAATATCAACTCGAGTCACGGGTTCGCTGATGTTTTTAGTAATAGCACCGAGAACAGCACCCAAGGCGTGCGCCTTGGTATCTAGTGCTAAACTACAACCATCCAAGTCATCGTTTAAGCTCAACCAGCCCATGAATGAGGATGGGGATAATACTTCTCAATCCTTACAGGACTTAGAAGACATTGGTCCACCCCGAAAAAAATTCCGACAATCCACAACTCGAGGCTATGAAATCATCACCTTTCGGGCTTCTGAGCTACTGCAGCCTACGGCCTCACCGGCACCACCCACCCGCTCTTCATTAAAAATTGTTTGCACAGAACCATTTCATGTTAATGCAAATTTACCTTGTCCATCTATACCGACTTCAATCTGCAAGATTTTGCAAGGACTTAGCATGACGTTTGGTCCTCATGGCTTTACCTGCCAAAAGTGCTGCAAACTCGTATCTCCAAAGGGCCTTGCTGCTCATATCAAACGAAAAGCTCACAGGGGGGCGATTCAACCCAAGGACTCTCAGGCGGCTACCCTACACATCCTACAGGGCCACAGAATTCCCAACGACCTTCACTACTTTTCTCATCCAACAGAACTACCCAGTGTCATTCCAGGGCTTCTCGCTACTCTTGCCTATAAATGTCCCCAGTGTCCCAGGTGGACTCGAGGTGCTGACCTTCCTACTCCAAGGGGTAGATGCAGGCGGGCACTGTCCCACTTTAAGAAGGAGCATGGTGACCTGACAATGCCTGACATGTCGGAGTTCATGGAGAGATATATCATGCGTCCCTACTGTGAAGGCAATACTGAATTCAGGGGTCCGGGGGGTCATGCCGAAATTTCCAATCTCGTTATTATGCTTCCAGAGAGCTGGATCCCATCTGGTGCAGAGGCCCCTGGACCTAATGCCAGGGTGAATCGTCACAAAGTAACTGCAGCACCGCAGGACTCATTTTTGGTGAAGATCGGATGGCCTCAGTACATACGTAGTCTCAAGGCTACTAATATCAAGTATCTTGTAGAACGGTGGAGATCCCAAGTCGGCATCGCGTTAAGGAGCTTATGGACGCCAATCCCAAAAGCTGCCTTGGAGAACGGACTTTTAGTCTTGGATGCCCTACACGTTGGGTACCTCAAAGATGCGAATGAATTTCTCAAATCGTGTCATCCTTCTATACGAAAAGCAGTGACTTCTGGGTATGTCATTAGCCTAAACGTCGTACTACTATCTAAGCATTACTTCTCAGATCTCGTGCCAACTATAGGCTGGTAAAAGATAGAACATATATGCGATATCGTACTCCAATAGCAAAGACAGTCTTTTGGTACTTCGAGAATACCATATCTCAA
>JABBWB010000056.1:0-189666 GCA_016628085.1 Suillus occidentalis
GGATATTCTTCAGTCCACTACTGGGTAAGATCCTTGATATATGTTGAGCTCGAGTCGTGCTGACCGGAGATGCCGCTCATTCATCGACAACTGTTGCATCCGTATTGCATGCGTTCCTTGGTCACACTCACATTCTTTGTTGTTCAGGTGCCCTTGCGGCACTGGACCTGTCATAACTTCAATGTCACCAACTGTGCGTATCTTATGTTTGTCTCTTAAGATGCTGACTTCTTACACTAGATCTCTCCTGCGGTGACTGTCTCAACCAAACTCATTTACTCGCTCGATGACGAAATTTTGATTGACGCTTGCTGGGCTATTTCATACCTTTCAGATGGTTTGAACGACAAAATCCAAGCAGTTATTGAGTCAGCTGTATGTCGGTGCCTTGTTGATCTACTCATGCACAGTTCAACCTCTGTGCAAACGCCCACTCTTCGTTCAATCAGCAACATTGTTACCAGAGATGATCTTCAGACTCAGGTCGTTATCGTGTCTGGGGCCTTACCTGCTCTTCTTTCTTTGCTATCTTCCCCCAAGGAGGGTATCAGCTTGGCCGCCGATCACTTCTGGGGTCAGCCAGCTCTGGGACCAGGTATTTATTTTCATCTTTGTGCTTGTACCAGCCTCATGGTTCCTCAAAGTTCCGTCTCTACGTTGGACTCCTTGTCAATCCAAATGTCTATCGTAAACTGAGCAAAGAGGGAGAAGCAGATGACGATGATGACGGCCCTACAGCGCTCGGTAAGTGACATATTGACATCGCACTACCCCCTTCTGATACGAAGTTTCCTCAACACCCTTCTCACCAACTTCTTGATCCGCCCTTCGTCCACTACTCCCTCTACTCCCTTGACATCTCTTCTCACCCCCACTTGCAATGACCTCTGGCTTCGGCTTCGCAAAGCCCTTATCTCTGATTGACCCGCCTTGATCTTGTGTGCATGATCCACGCTACAATACAACTACATCGGGTGAGTTTTCCGAACATCGGATCGAATAATTCACTCACGTCGACTTGTGGGCCCATCTCAAATGAAGAACGTCAATATCGGATACGAGTATAGATTGTAGCGTGTGTTGTAGGACAGATGCGTAGCGCTTCCCGTTTCGGAACCTGGGCCCTGGGCCTTTGGCCCTTTGCTATTATTATCACTTAATGTATTTACTATTTATAAATCAATACAAATATATTAAACGTCTATTCTAATTTTAAATGGGGCTGGAGCTGGCTTGAAGCCTTATGAAACAGCTCAAATAACCGGACCGAGCCATATATTATGTAAGCCTCAAAAGGTACACGGCTAGCCTAATCTCAGCTCCGCTCTCGGCTAAAGCCGGCCGCAAGCCAAAGCTGCGGCAGCACTATACTGTATACTAATGTTCCTCCTGTAGAATGACTCCCTGCACCACAATCAATGTTTTTACTCTAAATTCGAGACTTGCATCTTGCATTGCACCGTTTGCCGTGGCGGAGTTCAGTTTTGCAAAATCGACACTGTGACACAGTGTGACACCTGCGCCAACTTGCCCATGAGAAATTTTGCAACTCTCTACTGTTTTTAACATTTGGCGTCAGCATCCCTCTGGCAGCATCGTTTGAACACTTTTCATTCTTCTGTCAGCTGGAGCTCTCCCGTGACATACATAGCTACAGGTCCGTACAATTATTTTGTCTTAATGTGTAGTAAACAATGAGATATGAAAGTGTGGTCGTCAGATTTTGCAACTCTGGCCCAACGATAGTATATATACTTTATAATTAAGTAGTTCTCCAATCAAGTTCGTGACCTGCCAGCTTCACAGCAAGTAGAATTACATTCAAAATGCAATATAGGGCGTTCCAGAACAAGTCTACTGCTTTTAAATGAAATTTGGCAAGAGATGAAATATGGGTCGGTCGCTGTGTTGTAGCTACATTACGTGAAGTGCCACTATGCAGCGCCTGGGAAGCTGCTGCGCTGATCATTCAGTATTCGGTTGCAAACAGACAGTCAGTCGGTTCGTTCACACATATGCACCTCACGATCTCAAATCAAACACAGGAGGATTTACGTTGTACTCTCAGAGGCGCGTCACAGGAAGACCACGCTTTCCTCGTCCGAGCCCATTCCAAGCGTATATCATTCTCCCAGAAATGCTCTCTACTCGAGGTATCTCGACATACATGGGATAATGCAAACAAGGAACATGAGGCGAATCCTGGTACAAACCCTGTGTCTGTTACTATGCGTCTCGATTTCGGCGCCGCAGCAAGGTGGAAGCTTGTCAAAGTTCCAGCAGATTCAGAATGGGTAGTTTATCGCAATAAGGTGAGATAATATTGTGGATAATTGGCTCGCTTGAGTTCATATGATTTCAGTTGTCTCGCAAACATCATTGTTTGCTGATCTTCCCTCGACGAGACACATCCTGCTTCTTGTCTCTCGTCCATGATGCTGCCCCTCTATCATCTTTGATGCTTCCAGGTAAAACTGTTGTTCGTGTTCCCTGTACTCACCTAACTGCGTACATTAGGAACTCATGACACGTATGTGCTAACTTCTATGTGCGAGCAAAATGTTGCTATGACAAGGATGTTAGAATGGCTTTTTATGGATGGCCTATCGCTCAGTGTCAATCACCAAGCACGTCTCTTGAAAGACAACTTCATTCTGGCATACGAGTTCTCGATATCCGGTTGGCCATCGTTGATTCCCACCTCATTTCATACCACGGAATATACCCGGAACGCGCCCTGTTTGCGGAAATCTTATCAACGGTACACACGTTCCTTACAACACCCTCAACATCGGGCGAGACCATAGTGATGTCAATTAAGCAAGAAGACTCTGATACGCACCATTTCAGCAAACTTGTACGTCAAGAGATTGTTGCCTCGCCAGGGGGATTGGGCATGTGGTACTTGGAGAATAGATTACCAACCCTGGGTGAGGTAAGAGGCAAGGTCGTAATGTTCAGCCGTTTTGGCGGAAATGGGGACGGCTGGGACAACGCGGCTATTGGAATCCATCCACCCGTCTGGCCCGACAACGACAGAAACGGGTTCATTTGGAACTGTCAAGACGCCCTGGTTCAGACTCATGACTGGTATGTATGAAGATCCTGGATTCCTGGAATCTGCTGGCTAATCGTGAGCTTGGTTATCACCGCAGGTATGCAATCCCATCGTTCCTTTCTATCCCCGAGAAAGTTGCTCTTTCAACCAATATCCTCATTGCTTCTCATGATTCTTCTTCTCTATCGATATCCTTCCTTTCTGCATTATCAATACCATTAGCGCTCCCTCCCACAATGGCCCGCGGCCTCGGATGGCCGCAATGGGGGATTGGATTTGAAGGCGTGAATGCTCGAGTTGGCAAGTGGCTTCTTGATCGGTTCGACGGACGAGAAGAGAGTGATGTAGATGGGAAATCACGGATCAGCGGTTGGGCACTCATGGATTTCTACGAAGACCCGATAGGACAAAGCGTTGTCCCGCTGCTTGTAGAATGTAATTTCAGAGGGAGAAAGTGCGAGAAAGGTTGGGCGTAAATCGCAGAAGTATGGAACCCTAATATCATTCTCCTTTAGGCCCTCTGCAGGAAGAAACGTAGCAATGTGCCTTAATTTTCTGCAAGAATTCGATCTGCCCTTTGGTCACCTCTATTGCTTGACGATGGCGACGCCGACAAGCTCTGCTAGGAACACTATGTACTTAATAACAGTTTGTTTATTTCGCCAGTTTTATTTTTTTGAGCTATTCCTGCCGCGGAGAATGAAACACGACTTGCCGAGAGACTGCCGCGAACGAAAACCCAGCATACCCACTTATGGCGCGCGACACCTCAGTGCAACGACAACGTCAGCGTCAACGGAGCAACAAGAGAGATTCCATGACGAACCTCTGGGAAACTCTCGCAGTTGTGCTCCTCGTTGAGACACAAGACTCTAGGGATCAGCTCAATGTCATTTCACTTGCGTTGGTAGCCTTGGATGGCCACCGACGAAACATACGCGCGCAGTGGTATTAGGTACGGTAGACGAGGACAATATGACCAGCAAGAGTACGAGAATTTCTTTGACACCCTTGTTAAAACGCTAATCTCTTCGTTCCAGTAGTCACCCATATACAAGCTCGATACTGGCATGCCTTTGCTTGTACTTTGACAGCTCAATGATCAATTAGACTTAGTTTACTCCGACAACTTCAGATCCGAAATGAACTGCCAGTGGTAAATAAACTGCCACTTACTGTGACAATTTATTTCTCACCGCTTGTCGTTCGAACAGCAAATAAACTGGTTGTTGAGTAGGGTAAGGCTGCTGCGGGATTTCACGTTTTCAACGTGTTCACCTCGAGCCAGCTGGCAACCTTGAAGCTGTGCTGCTAGCTCTCGGATATGGATAGAATCAAACATTGACATTAACAGCGGTAATTGAGGCTCGGTGATCTCCTACGAAACTTCGACTTTATGGTGCCTGGGCCGGCGCTAGTGACTCACTGGTCAGACCGTAAACCATTTATGGGTGAGCTTAGGCTCCGGCTTGTGGTGTCAGGTATGTACCAACCTATGATCATGTTGTGAAATGACTCCCTTTTAATGCGCGCAGATCGAAAAACAACGCACTTTATGTAACAAAATCATTCCTTGATTTGAGCATCCGCGCCGCATGCGGCAGGTTCGCACTAACGACTACGGCGCCAGGATATAGTCGATGATGATCTAGGGTATGACACGAGGTTTTCCCGGGCAGGCATCCGCGGGCGATTAACCGTGGGTTGGGTGGCACGAATACCTGTGTTTGACTCACTCGCACGGGTAGTGAGTCGTGATTACGGGTACGAGGACCTTGGCCCTTGGGGAGGCTCAGAATTGTGGCAGTGCGTGACGTTATCACGCAATATTAATTGATGGATTTTTCAAAAAAAAAATCTATGCGATGTCAATCCAGTGTCTCAGATTAATTATTATGCATATTTGCTTACTGTCTCCAGTGTCCACGTAGCATGAGATTGGTGGCGACCAGTTTCTCGCGACTTGCGCTCGTTGGCTAAATATGTTTTTGCAAGGACAAAACTTTTATGATGAAGTTGGTAGAAAGTTAAAATACGTACTAAGCTAAAATAAGAGCGGCGGTCCGACAACAAATTTGGGCGTGTGTAATTATTCCGTTATAGTCTGACGCCTGATCCAGGGGTGTCGGGGCGTATGTGAACTGAATGATTAAACTGTCTGGACGAGGTTCAGGTGACGAGGTTGACCTCAAGATTTCTCATTTTATGTTTTAAAAATATATACTAACTTCCGCGGCCGGCAAAATCCACTTGGAAAATGCCGTTCCTGCCATTCTGACATTCTCGCTCCTAGCATGAATCGCACAACTCATAAATGTGAGACTTGCAAACATCGCGAGTTGCAACACACCGGCATCGATCCCCCCACGTTGCAACTGTGACATCCTCGACTCTTCGCCAGCCCAAAACACGCGCAGTCCTAAGCGCACAACAGTCTCGCCCGTTCTCGTGCCAGAGTCTCCCACAACAAATCGTCGAACAAAGGCCGAGAGGCTAGTGCTGAGGGCAGAACTCTGCCATCCTGACACGTGGCTGTAACGCCCATTTGCCTCGAGTCCCTGTACGTACTTTTACTTAAAGACTCGTTGAAGGGTAGAACATGCACAATCCTTCCAACTCCAACTTTCCCGCCGAAAAATCTGCGACTTTTTCAGAGCAGTTCGCTATGGTTACATCCTCCAATTCTTCAGGTGTAGCAGTCTATTGTGCTGCGTCTCTCGGGAAGCAGAATGCTTTCCAGCAGGCTGCGCTATGTATGTCTCTTGATTCCATCTCGTGATTGTTCTCACGTGTCTTTGCATTGTATCTTTGACAGCATTGGGCCATGCTCTGGCTGAGGCAAAACGACCCCTTGTCTACGGCGGTGGTAGAAGGGGTCTCATGGGCATCGTCTCAGGTGCCGTCTCAGATCAGGGTGGTCAAGTTACTGGCATTATCCCATATGCCATTCACGCCGCAGGTGGCGAAAAAGACAAGGGCGACGGTGTTGCAAAGACTGAATCTGTTGCTCAAGTTCTCAATGAGGACCGGCGAGGACATGTACGTGATTTCGTCAATGATGACGACACAAACCTGACTCACCAACGCGCACGCGTTCACTTTCCATAGATCGAGACGGTAAGTAATATCCCGCACGTGTACACCACATTGTTTGATTGATTTCCGTCTGTCTTCGTTTCCATTTTTGTGATCCGTTTCATTAAGATCGTTGTTGACTCGATGCACGAGCGCAAGACCGAGATGGCGAAGCGTGTTGGGGCTTTTGTGGGGTTGCCTGGAGGTTACGGCACCTTTGAAGAGGTACACGAGGCTCGCTCGCTCAATTCAACTCACACTCACCCTATCGTGCCCCTAGATTCTTGAAGTTATAACTTGGAACCAAATCAACGTTCACAACAAACGTAAACACATTTAATTGCTTCAATGTCATCATGTTGGCTAACCAAAATCATACTTTGCAGCCGTAATATTGCTCAATGTTCTGTCCTATTACAACCCTCTCCGTGAAGTTATCCGCAATGGTGTGCGGGAGGGGTTCATCCAGCCACAAAACGAAAAGTTCTGTATCTTCGTCGACGGTCCTACGGACCCTCGAGACCATGAATCTTTCAACTGGGGGCAGGCCGCATTGGACGCAATTGCTACATGGCAACATGACCAAATACAGCCATTGCCCTTCCACTGGACGAAGGACACTGACAGTAGTGCAATCCCTAATGGCAAAGCCAACATCAAAGGCATGAACGGAATTAGTGGCGGATTACACGGCCTGAAAACTACCAACGCGTGGTTAAAGAAGGTCTGGCATGCTCGATCCCGTTCAGGACGAATATAAGTCAACTGATGCAATCGTCGTGTTGATCATGACGTAGGTTTACAGACTCGCACGTGTTGGTTATCATATCTACCGCCGCTATTTCTTTAATGTCCAGGACTCTAGCATACATCCTACACGTTGAGATTCACTTCCTCCTTTTACACCGAGTATCACTGAGCCACAGGTGGTTCCGAGTCACGACGGCTGTGATCGCTTACCGAGGTTTTGATTCTACGGCTACGTCGATATCATGCAATATTATAGATCGTGCTCGATGTGTCATTTCATTGCCAAGAGTCCAGTGCTCCTAGTCTGCGATTGATAAACCGCTACTTTACTTACAATGAATAAAAGTTATTTAGTAATGATTTGAGCGCTTCAGAACATCTGTCAAATTTGAGTAGAACGGGTACTGACATTGTCTGGTCTACACTGGATCAATAATATTGCTGTAACCGGTCGTGTCGTGTCCTGTCTTGAGGGATTAGGACCAATCTAGTTGCGAAGCCCTTATCTGTGCCAAACAGCAATGGTAAAATTGGATGATCCGTGATTCTCAGCGCTCGCCTTTAACACATCAAAGTGAGATTTCGAACGAGTCGAAGAGTCTGTAGTGAGGCACACGCCAGCAGATGGTGTGGAAAGCTGCATTGGCCTCGCTGGCAGCCTGTGCAGTCCGAGTCCGAGTCAAAGCTCCGACTGTAAACAACAGATCAATCATCACTGATCGGTCTAGAAATTATAGCCGGGGGGGAAGTTCAGCCGGGGGGACTTCGGGCGCCAACTGAAGTAGGTCCCGCATATCGGTTGATGCAGCCACCTGCGGATTGCTGTAAGGACTAGGTTTTGTGCGAGAAAGCGGCATTTGCGTCTGATTTGGAGATTTGAAACCTCCGCTGGTTCAGGGTTCGGGTAATATCTAACGGTGCGGAGCATGTGCAAAGAGCCGTCGGGATCGCCACTCAGATGGGATCTATATTCAAGATTCAGGCTGATAGGCTTTGGAATTAAATATTAACAGAGAGCGCGATAGCGGATGAGGTCTTCCATATACCGTTAGGCCAGTGCCAGTACTAGTGGGCCTGATGACCGTGCACAGTCACGGTAGTATCTAGTAGAGTTGGTTGGAAAGGAGCGATTATATTTATTCCACGGATAAATTGACAAATTGTCTTATGCTGTGGGACAACATAGAAAGCTGAAAAATCAGAGAGGAAGAAACAAATCAATTATGCAAGCAAGGCTTCTGCTGATGCGATCAGTTCCCGTGTTTAACCCTGTCTTAATCGCAGAAGTTCCTTGCCACGGTATATTCGGACAGATCTAAACAAAAGAGAGAGCCGGAGACTAGTGGTGGCGGCTTGGATGCCGTAGCGCAGCCTCCATATATTTAAAATACTCGCAAGATGCAGAGTACGCGCAATCACATTGTATTGTATTGTAGGGATGTTACTTCACCGTACAGCAGTCTATATGCCTCACGATGTCTGAGATCGCTTGCCGAAATTTGGGTCTATTCTCCTGTTTGAGTCCATGAATGCGTTAACATCTTCATCCGTGATCTTGGCTTTCCGCTATATGTAAGTATGAGTACATAGTAATCCTGAAAGTCGTAGGGGGAGCACAGACCTCTTGGAAGACCTTCACAAACTCCTGCAACATTTGAATGCAACGTGCTTTCAACTGTCCCGTAAGTAAACGTCCTGTCCTGTAATCCTAATAGGGGACATTAGCAACATGATTCGCAGACATTAGCCGCAGTCACAGACCTCGCCAATCTTTGCAAGTTCTTCGTCATCATCTAGGAAGAAGCTCAAATATTGATATGCAACATCCACGTCCGTATCACCCCCAAGTTTTCTGTGCTCCTCCTCCGTTTCCCTACCCCCAGAGAAACCATGCTTATTAATCTTATTTTTGATCTGGTTCGGGGTATCCGTCATGAATATACTCGACGTCGCATCTGATGCGCTCATCTTCGTCTGAGGTCCTTGAAGAGCAGGAAAGAAACGGGAGTGGATGAGGGATGGTTTTGGGTACTTGAGTTTCTGCGCGACATCACGTGTAAGTCGGAAGTAAGGGTCTTGGTCTATCGCGCAGGGGATGAGGCATGGAATGTTAGAAACTTCGCCGAAGATGTGAGGGAACGAGTTAGAGAAGGATGGGGCTGCTTGAACGGCACAGAAATGTATTTTGCCGATGTTGTCCCTGTTGAAAATATACCGGCCTTCCTGGATGAAGGACAGATGCAGACTTACGAGTCGTTGAAACCAAATGTGGCTTTTGATTGGTTGTATGATATTTGCCTTGATATTTTGACGACGTTGCGGTAAAATGGTCCGCCAACATATTCGAAATCGCTAAAGATGAATGTCTTCTTGGCATCAAATCCTACCGCGATGATATCTTTTGCGTTGCTCCTCGAGAACTGCAGCGTCTGCTCAGCTTTCAGTTCGTGCTTGAACAGAAATTTCTCGTCATCTGTTCGCTGGGTTAGTGAGTAATCAGATCGAGATGACGAAATACTCACCGGTTAGTTGGACCACCAGTGGGACGTCAAAGACATCCTGCAGCCATCTCCAAAAGTATTTAGGCCAATGACCGCCATGAGCGAATGATGACTCACTTGGTAAAGAGGAATGGTATCATATGCCCAAGATGCATGCTATCGCTACTTGGGCCGCGTCCCGTGTACAAGAAGAACGGTTTTCCTTGTTCATACCGATCCAAAATCTTGTCAAATTCTCTATGGACACAAACGACATTAACAGAATTGCAAGGGACATCAGCTGAGCTGCATTGCACTCACCGATGCGAGAAAAACATCCCCCGCCTCAGCAACGGATGCGGCTTACGCCCCGTCAATTTCTCAAACCGCTCCAGAAGTTCTGCATCAACTCTGCGCGTCCCGAACTGGACGATCAGCTTGTCGTAGTCGATCGCAAGTTGCTTGCCGTCGGCCGAGACTGAGCCCTGAACATCCCACGGTGTGACCAATTGTTCGTGCGCCTCGGAAGGGATGGCAGTGGGTTGGGAGTTAGACATCTTAGGTATGATTAAACTCAGCTAGATGTTGAACGCTGAGCTATTTCACCGATATTTTAAAGCAGCAGATGGCAAGTGACTCGAGAGTCGAGATTATCGCTAGTACCACGTGGATATCTAATCCAAATGCACAATAGTATTTGTCCAGTCTTAGTAAGCAGTTAAAACTCTGGAGTCTTGTCAAGTTTCCAACTCATCTCTCTGAGAGAGTGACTGTATCACTACCGACTCAATGCAAATTCCAGAGCATGCTCATCTCTGTCTCCAGGCTTTCCTGCGAGCGAGCATCATTCGACGGTCTAGACTTGCACTCGCCAGTCCGTCTTGCGGAAATACATCACCATATAAGTATATGAGTCGCGATGATGGGCTTTCAACTTGACAAAGGTTCTGCCGCAGTTACTGTACTCAGTCTTGAACCAGATGCTCCGTGGTGATGGCTGGGGAACTGTAGGATTTATTTGACTGGATCTGCAGCTTGAGGGTGAACTTATTCGTGCTTTCCACAATCAGGGACGACAAATGTCACTACCGCCGTTATGCGACATTCTGCCATGCGGGCCTTCTCCAAGCACCGATCTTCTTTCACACGAAAGTCCGTATGGCACGTCAAAGGGTGGGGAACTCGAAGCTTGGGGACGTCACCCTTATCTTCAATTACGAGGTATCCAAATCCAGGGATGCAGCGTCGCCTCCTTGTCACTAAGCGGGGCTGTGAACTTCGCAAGATAAATGAAGCCTACCACCCCTCTATGCTATTTATCCTGATTTACATGGCACTGGTAATTTCCTGGTCGACCATCGTGACTCTGAGAAGTAAGTTTTTGCAAGGTATTGAGCCTCACTAACCCTCCTGTAGCCATCTCGAGTACATTCCTAATTTTAGGGCTGGTGTTGACGATCTTCAGACTCGCCTATCGTATTTGGTTGAGAAGGTTCTGGGTTGAGGATGCTTGGGCAGGTGTCGCGTTTCTATGCGGGATAGCCGCGTTGACTTCTACCTGGACATACATTGGAACAGGTAAAGAAAGTCTGCCCGTGCATTTTGCCCACTCATAATCGAATCCCCGCCTGTAGCGGGTGAAGGTGGAATTATATCATTCTGGATATATTCATTTACTTTCCCCTCCGTCGTGTGGTGAGTATTTTCGCGTTCAAATTGGCACCAGTGATTCTCAAAGGACAATAGGGCTGTCCGACAAAGTGTATTGTTCTCCATCGTTCGCATTGTGTACGCAACGCAGCACCTCCGTCGTTTGATATTTTGTCTGTCAGGTCTCTTCCTCGGTTTGTGGGCAGGAGTTGTTGCACAAAAAGCGTGGAATTATGGGCATGACACCTCTTGGTATCAGACGACTGGAAAGGTGCATGTATTTCTGACGCGACCAATGATCGTGTTTGAACTGATAGGTGCGACTTTCTTGTGGCTCTTGCACAACCTGAACTCATACGCTTTGTAAGCTAATTGCTTATCTGACACAACCCTGATTGTTCTGCCACTGCGTTTACTCTGGAGTCTCAGACTGCCAAAAAGACAAAAAAGGATGATTTTCGCCATATTCTCCTCCAGTTTCATCATCACCGTTATATCCATCTTCCGGGGAGTCTGTCAAATAGCGAAATATAGGACCGTTCTTGTCCCGGCGACAGACTTCGAGGTGCAGTCAACTTCTTCTTCTAGGGGTACTGGAATCTGAGTGTTAAATGTACTAGACATCTCTGTCGCTTCTCGTTTGCAACCTTCTTGTCATAGTTACTTTCCTGTATCGCATATTTGGTTTTGCAGGTGCGGACGCCTCAGTCTCTAGCGATGACGATTACACGACGCGAACTACTACGGGTGAGGTTTTCACCACTGTTGAATTGGACGCTGCCGAGTCAGGAAGCGACGAGCAGAGACGGTTTCAATCTACATCCCAAGGCGAGAAGACCGTTAATTTTGTGTAACTAATGTTGAAATCTAGTATACCATTTTGTCGAGATCCGAAAACTCGATCGAGTGCGATGGCCCGTGATTGAAGCAGGGCCCACAACTGTATTCCTGTGTTAGGTAGCGGCGGCGATCAGTTGACCTCCGAATTATGAGCTAGTGGCAATTGATAATTTCAACAACTGGAGTAACTTTTTCTGCCAGAGCTTCAATGAAGTTCATGGTCTGTGCGATTCAGTCCCTCCAAGAAGAAACAAGCACACGGCAGGTTACATGTAATACCATGCCGGTCGCTCTCCAAGACAATATGATCAGTGGCTCGGCAGACTTCCGCAGGAATCTTATCTGTGACTTTGACTCAGATTAGGACCAACAGCATGCAACTTACGCGCAGCATCGGTGACAAAATAGTAAGCACTTCTCTTGCAGTGACATTCTAACGGGCCGCTGACACTGGGGCATCGCCTTCACGACAGGTACTTTGCTTGGCAGGTTTCCCAATCAACTATCCCTGAATCACCCCCAAGACAGAGACACCAACAACTTGGCTGTTGATCTTCAACAGTTCAAATGGCTCGTACGTGATTGGCTAAAAGAAATTCACTTACGCGTCTAAAACGAAAAGTGCAAGATAAAGCGGGTCATTTCATCATTAAAGAATGATTTCCCGTCAAGCAACAGCAGCATTAAGCCAAAATTGATGACAGGCATCCAGGTATGTTCAGTTCTACATAGCCCACTTGGCGGACAGCCCTCTAATGATCAACGATGAGAGCTATGACATGAGTACGTGTCATATCTTTGTTTCCAGTCGGACTAATGGATTTATCATTGCCAAGCTGCCACAGACTTGGCTCTGTTGTGACTTTGCTGAGCTTCCACTCTTCGTTACATCAATTTAAGTCTCGAGTCGGCTTTGCATTGCTGTCCAGTGCATATGCATCAATACACTATTATGCCACATACAGAGTTGAGAGGTAAAGTTGGATATTCCTACTGAAATTCTTGCCATTCAAATGGTTTTTCAGTCGTTTGCCTTATTCTTCAAGCCTTGGCTATTCTGATTACTATCCTGCGGCTCGGATATCGTCTGCGGACACGTATGTTCTGGGTGGAGGACATATGGGCTGCCGCAGCGCTTGTATGCGGTGCGGTGAGTGCAAGTTGCTGTACTTGAGCTATATCGCAATGATGATGAACGTCGAAGGCCTCATTAATCGCTGGATGGAAGTCTTTCTACACTGGTGGGCAATGTGATGTTATCCACTGCTGTGTTGATACCTGTCGTTACATAATAGATGGCGGCCATTCGGCGGTCATATGTTTCTGGGTGTACGGGTTCGCTTTTCCATCAACAATCTGGTGTGCATCTTCCCATGGTCATAAGCATAGCTCACTGAGCATATAATAAAACCAGGGCAGTCCGGCAAAGTATCCTCTTTTCAGTGGCACGGATATTCTGGTCGGCGAGGTCCTTGCGCTTAACGGCCATTGCAATAGCCCTCGGTTTCTTAGTACTGTACGGCGCGTTAGTGACACAGAAAGCTTGGCAATATGGCCACAATCTTGATTGGTACCATCATCCCGACAAGAATGGGCGAGTACATGCGTATTTGACCCATCCTATGATTATTTTTGAGTTGATAAGTAAAACCTCCGGTCTTAATCACATCCTAACCACTCACGATGTTATGAACAGCTGACTGTGTTTCTGATGCAATCATTGTATCACTCGCCTTGCATCTTCTGTGGGGCATAAACCTTCCAGCGACGGAACGCATAATGATACTGGCAGCTTTGTCGACCTGTATCATTGTGACGATCGTCTCGGTCTTCCGAGCGGTCTGCCAACTCATGCATTTCAGGGGTATCTTGAAGATTGCGACTGATCTTGAGGTATGAATTGCGCGTCGCGTTGAGGCACCTTTTGATTGACTGGTTGTTGAAAATAATTAGCTCGCGGTTTCGCTTGTCACATGCAACCTTCTGGTGGCTACAACTTATATCTATAGGATCGTGATGCGTCGTAGGCAGAGTATCTCTGAATCAAAATCCGATTCGGACATAGTATTCTCCCAAGAAGTTATGGCAGCAACCTTACACCAGTCTGCAACCCTTGACAGATTGACCACCGTTGACCTAACCGGTTATAGTGGATATAGTCAGCCTGCCACTGGAGCGGAGCTATAGAATTACAAAACAGAGTTCAATTGCGAAACGTTATAATACGCACAATACATACCCCTAGTGAAAGACTGATTATACATATGAGTTGTCTCGATGAAAGTTCTCAGATCTCAGCGAGGGCGCACACATCTTTGATGAAAAATGACATTTCCGGGAAGTACCGATCTGGACATATATCAGCATACATACGGTGAGACGCTGCTGCATAAGTATTTGGTAATATCCTGCATCCGTCATGTCAAGATTGCCACGAGTGGTCCAAGATAAGAACTATAGTTGCAGGCAGTGCAAAGGGTGCGGGATCCACACACTGCCTAGATTGTTTCTAAACAGCATCAATCTCTGCCAGGTTGGAAGATGACACACTAGCGCAGTCTCGTACCCCAGATCACGAACGCACTGCTAGGCAGTGCCGCCGCCACGTACACGGTTTGTTGCACAAGCGTGAGAATAATATTACCAATTCGGGTATGGTTCTGGAATATTCCACGATGGGCGCCTGCGTAGCTTTGAAGTCGATTCCAAGAGTACAAAGCATCCCATTCTTGCAGAATAAAGCCTGGGGAGCCGTTTACACCAGTACCCATGTCGGTACATTCAAGGATTAAGGAAAAAAAACAAGGTAGCGCGCCCGGATCATAAGTGATGAAATTTATGATGGAAGAAAGAGGAAGAGAAACGTCGAATGGAGATCAGATCTGAGTTATAGTCGGAGTTTGAAATTGAAAGGTATATATAATGGCCTCGACCTTGACCCTTCACGCAATTGTTCTCCCCGCTAAAATTTCCCACGAACTTAGAAGAACAAATTTTCATTGTCAAGAATGTCATTCGCACTTCCCGCTCGTCAGGTCACATTCGGCAGGTCTGCTGCGCCTTACCAGCAACCAAGTCAATCCTCTCAGCCTCAAGCTGCTCAAGTTAATCATGGGCTAGCACTGCCCGGCGCTGGAGCCTATAGTCTTCCTGCGCCATCCAATCTCGCACTTCCGGGACCATCACCACTGTCTCAATCACACACCCCTCCTCCTTCGCAGCCTCAGTCTACAAATGTAACGTCGGTAATCAGCAATGGCACAACATCAGCGGTTGTGGCAGGTCCCTCGACCCCACCGGCCAACGCTGTTCCTGCTACCCCTGCCCCACTCACACTTGAGCAGCAGCACATCACAGCTGTGGAGGGCATTGTGCCTACGCTACAAAATATTGTTGCAACAGTTAACCTCGATTGTCGTCTTGACCTCAAGACAATTGCGCTGCACGCCCGGAATGCAGAGTATAACCCTAAGGTTGGTACTACTGTTTAACTACCTGTCGTTGCACGCCAATGCGCTTGCACGATAGCGTTTTGCAGCTGTCATAATGCGTATTCGTGATCCCAAGACAACAGCACTTATCTTCGCCTCGGGCAAGATGGTCGTCACGGGTGCGAAGAGCGAAGATGATTCAAGGCTGGCGTCGCGCAAGTACGCGCGTATTGTGCAAAAGCTTGGATTCGACGCCAAGTTCGCCGAATTCAAGATTCAAAACATAGTCGGAAGTTGTGATGTGAAGTTTCCCATTCGTTTGGAAGGTCTTGCGTATAGCCACGGACAGTTCAGCAGTTACGAGCCTGAGGTATGTGAACGCACTTCGGGATCTTCATTTGCTCACACACTCTAAGTTGTTCCCTGGTCTGATTTATCGCATGCTCAAACCGAAGGTCGTGTTATTGATCTTCGTGTCGGGGAAGATAGTGTTGACTGGTGCAAAGGTAAAGACTTTTGTTATTTTTTTCGCGTCAGTGATTCTTGGATGATTCCAAGTTGAGACCGACATGTTGGTGGATCTGGTTCGAACCCTCCGCTGACACTTGTTGTTATTCTCTTCTCCCTTAGGTCAGGGAAGAGATTTATACTGCGTTCAACACCATCTACACAGTGCTGTGCGAGTTTAGGAAACCTTGATGTTGTCTACTCGAGGTTTCGTTATCTTCCTGCCTTCTATCGCTACGGCTCGCACTGCACCGCTTGTCGACAGGGCCGCCCTGATTCTCGACGACTCTTTTCGATGACGGTAGTGGGCGAGGCCTATTATAAAAATATTTTTACACGAGGGTTGAAATGTCGGGGAGCAGACGTAGTGCACGGATATTCCTCCTCCTCCCTCTTCACTGATAATCATTCATCCCGTTTCTCAATTTTAATCACAATTGGAACATCTACGTCAAAAACATGCATGTTTTTTGGACACTTCGTTTTGGTAGATCATACGTTACGACATGCTCGTAGTCTGGGTCACAATGTATAATTGCCCACATATACCATTTGAAACTTCGGAAGCTTGCTTAACTCAATTCGTGCTTTGCTAATGTAGTCATAGATATGCAAGCAAACTACAGTACAGACCATAAGTAAAGACAACAGCACAGTACACAAGAAACGATACAATCAATGTTCATGACGGAAAGAAGTAGGGGCTGCATGCATTTAAAAAACCTAGCATTGTTAAGGTCAAAAAGAGAATGACGTATTCAATGTTTAAACACTTTCGTTTCTTCGAAATGCTTTTCAAGAGCGTTTCAGTTTTCACTGCCAACAAGTGGCGCACGCTCCTCGTCCAAGATGATTGAGCCACCCCTGAACCGCTTGTACATGCCAAAGGTGCCCAATAAAACCCAGACCGTAGAGAACACTGCAAACACGAGTGCAGACCAGTGAATGAATGCTGAGCGGTGAACACTTTGATGAGCAAAGATAGCGAAAAGGGACCACGTTATCGCGAGGCTGGCAGGTAGGTCACCCTCAGGACTGGAGAAAGCATATGTGGCCGCAGTGGACTCAAGGAAGAACCTGTGCGACGTGAGAATTCTGATGTACCACGAGGAGGATGGTATTGACGTACAAAGCAAGGAATACGAAAACCTTGGTCCAAACACCGGCTGGTTGAGAAAACGCGTTTACGCCGAATGCTTCAAACGCAGTGATGAAAACGAGAACGGTAGTCCACCCATGGTAAAGGGAGAAAGGCAAGTGGACCAAAACTTCGTCGCCGACGTTGGCAGGTGCGTGGAACTTCTTCACGACGTAGTAGATATGCTATATGAAAGATGCAGCGTTCTGAATACTATACAGAGAGCGAGGGGACTTACGGTGACAGCACTGCTTACGAACAAAGCAAGGACGAATGCGAGTATATAGTGCTGGGATGCCCATAGATGCACATATATCGCATTGAGGATGCCGAGGAGGGGGAAACGCCACGAAATGCCTTCGATGATTACTTTCTTGCCAGAGGCGGTGAACTGGTAGATGATAGTACCAAAAAGGAGCAGGTGGATGAGAGACCTGAGGGTACCGTAAGTATTGGTCAGGGTGGGCAGCAAATAACGCACCAAATCAAAAAGGCCCATGGAGCAGGGGTTATGTATGTCTCCCTACCAGTGAAGTAGATATCATGAGGTGTCGCTACGGTGTAGATGTTGGAACCGAGGAAAAGGAAGTAGACGACGATGTTTGCAATCTAGTTGTTGAACCACCCAAGACAGGTGAGTCTGACATGAGCTTGAGCTTGAGCTTGAGAGACCACGAACCTTTAGCAATATACCGTCTGTCCAACTGCCTGACATGTTGATTCTGGTCTCGAATGCACTTTGTGTAGTGGTTGGCTTGACGAAGATACAGCTACGGAGTAAGAGGGGTTTTGCTTATGTACTAGTGGGTACATGACCCCACGCAGTCTGACGACATGTCCTCGTCATGCCCAAAAAAGAAGTGGAGAAGTCCTGCGCCACATCAAAACTTACCCATCAACCACAACGCCACCATGGACCTGGTTCAGGTTCTAGTTAGCGCCCGACGAACGTCATCAGGACAACTTGAAGGGTTCGAGGGTAGGTCCCAGTGCTCGATGTTGCAGACACTAGCTTACCAAGTTCAGGTCATCTGAATAAAATTCACTGAAGGAACCTGCACTGCGGCTTGCACATTCACACAGCTGCGCAGTCACGCCGCAGTGTGATGGCCGCCCATGGTGGGCTGGCTAACTTCCGCTCTAGCTGCATCACTCCTACTAGTTGAGCTCCCAGCTGGACATACTGGACTGTGACCAGAGGCATCGAACTTGATTTTTCATCTGGTATGCTCACTTCCCAGCGTGCGGCAGCGACGCATAATTGTTTCAAGAACATCTCACGAGATCTGGAATAGTGCTGTCCACATTATAGGTTATATTTTAATATACAGTACAATATGTCATAATGCATAGCGTCGGGACCTCGAAATCCTTATGCATTAAGAGATTTATGTGTTAGAACATATGTCACATTTTGTGACATAGTGTGACACCGCTCAAACAATGTATCTAATGAAAAAAAGAATCCATTGTAGTTTGTGTTGTATGAAGAAGCTCATTGCATCGTAACTGAGCATGAAAAAGATGAATTTGCTTCAACAACTTGAGTGGAAGTAGTAAAGAGTCAACATTCACTGCAGAAACGAGTTTTTAGTCAGACCTGATTAGTGTAGGGATAGACCATATATACAGAATATAAACAGATGTTGCATACAATGCAAATCTCGAAGCGCTAGACTAGTGAGAGGTTCATGGTGCTGACTCTAATCCAACCTCGTGTACATTAGTTGTGCAGAGGGACCTAAACCAACAGCGGGAACATACATCAGTAAAATTACACACCTCTTAATTTAATTTAACGAGCTTATTTTAACAACTAAGACAAAATAAGACAGTCTTATGCTAAGACAAGCATCTTAATCAAAGCATCTGGTCTTGAGATGACACACAACTTAACAGCACTTGAATTTAGTAAAATAAGACAAATAAGCTCCAAGTAAAGCAAGACTAGAAAGATGCAATAAGAGGCAGATAAGCACGAGCCGTGAAAGTAAGACATCAATAGACAGTAAGAAGGATCAATCATTAATGAGTGATTAGTATGTGTGATGAGAGCATGGAATGCAGTAGATAGTGGTGGCCACTGGTCCAAACAAGCAAATGTGATATTAAATACTATGCCCATCGTGAATGAATGCATATTAAAGGTGAGAGTAAAGGAAACTTACCTTTAACGGAATGCAAACAGGTCAGCGAATTCATCGTCCTCATCAGGTGCAACATTACTGGTGGCCCTCAAGCTCCCAGTACTTCTCGGATGCTTGGCATACTGCTGTGCCTCTTGCACTATGCTCGTGAAGTCCTCGTTAGGAAGCGCTATGATGGGCTGCATGAATTTCTGTGTCATAGGGCTCCAGATGGGTTTACTAAAGGCAAATTGCTCGCCCTTCTTGATGACAGGTGTCCAAATATCTCCGTCACCTGTCTTTGTAGCTTTGTTGTGTTTACCGCAGGTTTCAGAAATGATTTCGAAGGTGATATTTCCGTCTACAACTAGCTGAAGAATACGGCACACCTGTGAGAATATAAAGAAGACTAATACAACAGAAATAAAACACGACTCACTGCAGTGACAGCAAGGGTAAATGCAGCCCATGCACCAATTGCTTTGGTGTTGAGATTGGGAATTCCAACATGGCCATAGGTAAAATTGAGGTGGGATGCGAAGGTCTGGAGTATGAAGGAGGCCCTCCACATGCCCGTCCAAGCCTTTGAACAGGTAATTAAAATTGACATTGAATAATAATGAATAATGCTACTTACCTTGGGAGTGAGCCCAGCATTATCCCTGAATATAAACCGGTTTTGCTTCAGCATGGCTTGCGAAAACTCCTTGCAAGCCTCTGGATCCAGGAAATCAATATCCTGTGCAAAAAATGCTGTAAGAATGGAACAAGTGGCAATGCCAAACCCTCCACGCCATTCCATGAGGCATTGTTTGGCCTTCAAACTTCAGTAGACTCAAACAATATGAGAAAGATGGACTTACTACTTTCAAAACAGCGCCAGAGCTGGAGATTTCATGCTCAATCCTACCCTTATATATATATGGTCCCAGATATCTTGCATGACGTCCCTTAATTCATGGTTGTCAGGGCCCCATGGCTCGACATCTCCACCAGCCCAGTGTGCAACGGTGGGTATGAATACCTGACACCAGGTGTTGTTGTGCTGACACCCATCTGGAAGATCATCGTTCTGGTACCGATTCTTGGCGCCGCTGCCATCACGGCAAGATGTGACACTCGTGGTGTGTGATTCCATCTTTGCTTGTATTGAAGTAGGCGCATGATGGTTATTGATACCAACATCAGTCTAAATTTCACAACAAAAGTCAGACAACTATGAAGAGTGAAAAAGTGACAACTCACTGAAGTGGTGAGGCATTTGATGCCTTTTCCCACTACAGGCACAGAGGGTGCTTCATTCTCAGCCTCCTCAGTATCATTGGGCTCGTAAAGCTCCATAGACAAATCTGACATGAGCTCAGGGCGGCACGGAATCCTGGCAGTTGCCCTCAATGGTTGAGTACAAGGGGGAGGAGAAGACAATGATTCAGTCCTTGCAATTTGTTGGGATGGCGCACACACTGGGCGTGAGGTATGCGGAGATGACAAGCTACTGACTTTAACCACATCCTGAGGTAAGAGTTAGCATGATGTAAATGAAAAAAATAGGACTTACAGAAGTCGTGCATCTAGCACTGTTACCAGCCTGAGTTTTCTTACTGGCCTGGTAAGCAGCCTTGCGCTCGAGTGAATCGTCGTCGTCCAGTAGTGATAAGTCTGACTCTTTGACACTGCATGCTGGAGTAGGAGGAGGACCTGGATTGGTACTGCCCAAACTCCCATGTGTGATCTTTGACACAGCAGTTGAAGTGGTGAGTGAGGAAACACGGGTGTGTGTCGGCGTTCAAATGCTGTGAGAAACAGAAGGCCTCAGTAACTTGCTAGTTGCGAGTTTCTCGGCCCAATCCTTTGTCTTGCCGATGCCTGCATAGGTGTCCTTCTCCGTACTGACATCAGCCGCACTGAATTGATCAAGGATATCAAGGTGAAAGAGTGTTGTTTTGGTGAGTAATAACATGGTAGTTGGGAACAATGATAACTCACACTCCTTTCTTCCCTTTCTGGTCACCCTTCGACATAACACGTGCCTCAACATCTCTCGTGTACTGATCCTTCTTTTGATTGACACCAGCCGCATTATCAACAAGGTGTGCGACCTGGACAGCTTCGCAGTGTGCCATTTTCTGCACACACTTCCTCCTTGGCTGTACCTCTGCAAGTTCCTCATCACTGGACATAATGTGGTCAGTCTCAGTATTCTGTACTTCTTTAGGATTGCCCTCCACTGGCTGAATGCCATCTTTGTCTACAGTATCTATCATTTCAACATCTTCCTCCTCAGCTATACCAACGGGTTTCTTCACCTTCAACACAGGTCATGCTCGAGGCCTTGGCCTTGGTGGATCCATAATGATCTTGAGGTCATTCAAGGCCCTCTGGTCCTCAATAGCAGCAATACGCTCAGCATTACGCCGGGCTACAGCTTCCTGTTTGCGCTGCTCTTGCTCAATGCACTCGTTGTCTTCCTGGATTTGATGAGCAGTACGTCTTTTCTGTTTCGTTTTGAGAACGATCTCACCAGGATGTTGATTCACATTTTTAGGACGAGTGTTTGGCCACATTATTATTGTAAAAGGCTTCATTGGTAGATGTGAAAATTTCACTGAGGGTAGGGAGGTTGAGAAGGGACTTTGAAAGAGTTACGTGTTGCTCGCACCAGTTCCATGTATGTAGTATATTACAATTTGCTCTAGTATGACAGGTTTGCTAATACTTGTTATTTTTTAGTCCTCTTGAGTTGCACTGGTCCACTCAACATGCCTGAAGACCATGATGTCCCTCAAACACAGCTCAAACAATGGGCATTTAGTGCCCATCGCATTGAGTGTCCATACCCTGGGTGCAAACACTGGTTGAAAAACACCTCTGGGCTCAAATCCCACCAAAGTGCGATGCACAGCTATTCATTTACTCACTCCGGTCAAGCGCCACATTCACGACATGCTTCTGTTCAAGAGGTTGAAGATGAAGAAGCCCTGAGACTCACAAAGGACGAGGAGTGCTGGGAGTTGAAGCATGGACTCATTCGAGACTACCATGAGGTACTGACTGGTAAGTACAATAATCTTGTTGCAGGTGATAGTCGTCTTTAACAGAAAATTACACCTACAGGTTGAATTTGTGATGAGAATGGCAACTTTCTCAATCCTGGTACTCCTCCCCCACCATACACTACAAAGAGTCCTGATGACTGGACTCCATACTGCAACCGGCTAGAATTTGAGGCTGCTGAGTTCCTGTACACCAAAAACCAGATGTCAGCCCACCAAATTGACAAGATCCTCTACCACTGGGGTATCACGCTTGCTGTCCATCACAACAATCCACCATTCGCTGACCACAAAGATCTATACGACACTATCGATGCAACACCGTTAGGTGATGTTGCATGGGAAAGCTTCTCCCTTGAGTTCAGTGGTGAAAAACCTGCAGAAGACTGTCCGCTTTGGATGCAACAGTCATATGATGTTTGGTTCCAGGACCCTCATGCCATTGTGCAGAACATGCTTGCCAATTCAGACTATGTGGGCGAAATTGATTATACCACATACCGTGAATTTCAGGAGAAGGACAAGAAGCGCCACTATAAAGACTTTATGTCAGGAGACTGGGCCTGGAATCAATCAGTATGTGTCCCATAGTCATACAATTTTGTGCTAATTTTGGTACAGGACGAAATCGCACAAGACCTGCAAACACATGGCACGGCCTTCATTCCCATCATCCTAGGTAGCAACAAGACAACGGTGTCTGTTGCTACAGGTCAAAACAACTATTATCCGCTCTATCTCTCCATTGGGAATGTTCACAACAACATTCAGCATGCACATCGCGATGCCTTGGTTCTGGTTGGATTTATGGCAATCCCCAAGAGTATGTACTATTTTTCTTGGTCTTTACTTTGAAACTTACTTGTTGCAGCAAACAAAGAAGGTGCCAGCGATCCTGCATTCCGCAAGTTCAAGAAGCAGATGTTCCATTCCTCACTTTCAAAAATCCTTGCCAATCTCAAAGCTGGAATGATGACTCCAGAAGTTATGCGGTGCGGTGATGGCCACTACCGCTGTGTTATTTATGGACTGGGACCCTACATCGTGGACTACGAAGAGCAAGTGGTACTGGCAGGTATTGTCAGAAATTGGTGTGGAAGGTATGTAAGATCTTCTTGTCTGTCTCCACCTCATGTCAAGATGTCCATGAAACTTGACATCTGAATGGTGCAGTCTCGATGTGATGATTCTGTGGGCATGGTATCTCATTCATTGGTGACATGTCCATGAAACTTGACATCTGAATGGTGCGGTCTCGATGTGATGATTCTGTGGGTGTGGTGTCTCATTCATTGGTGACATGTCCATGAAACTTGACATCTGAATGGTGCGGTCTCCTGGATGTCTTATTCATATCTGCTTTTATGTACATTGCTGTCACCTCCTTCATACAGGGTCTCACTATTTACTTTGGCAGATGTCTCGCATTTCCTACATGTCTTGATGATGGAGGTGTTTCGCGGTCACGCAAGCATACTGATGCCCTTGTGGATTCAGTTAGTTTTGGTATACTCTGGGACAAGTATGGGATTATTGGCGAGCTAGTGGTATGTCCTCCCTAGCATGTTAATTATACATCGTGTCACTAACCATTGCGCTGCATAGCCCTTCACAAATGACTTCCCTCATGCCGACATCCATGAGCTGCTTGCTCCTGACTTGCTGCATCAACTGATTAAAGGCACGTTCAAGGACCACCTGGTTGAATGGGTGGGTAAATATCTTGAACGTGAGTATGGAAAAGCAGGCATGGCAGAGATTATGGATGATATTGACTGAAGGTAATTGCACTTTCTCCCATCTTCTTACAGTGAGAACTAACAACACGCTAGAATTGCTGTCGCACCCTCGTTTCCTGGTCTACGGCATTTTCCACAAGGGTGCAGATTCTCACAGTGGACAGGTGATGACTCGAAAGCATTAATGAAGGTAAGCCCAATGCTTGTGTTATCTTGTGTACACTTATGCAACTATTTACTAGGTCTATCTTCCAGCAATCAAAGGGCACGTACTGGACGATGTAGTTCAAGCATTTCGAGCATTTCTGGAATTTTGCTACATTGTTCGTGCCAATATCATCATGGATGATACTCTCACAGAGCTCAGAGATGCCCTCGAGCACTTCCATAGATACCACACCATATTCCAGACTATTGGTGTCCGCTTCAACATTTCCCTGCCTCGACAACACTCCCTTGTTCACTACGAGATCCTCGTCCGAATGTTTGGCGCCCCAAATGGGCTTTGTTCATCCATCACTGAATCCAAACATATCAAGGCAGTAAAGAAACCATGGCAACGCTCAAGCAAACGCAAGGCTCTCGGTCAGATGCTCCTCACCAATCAGCGCCTGGACAAAATCGCAGCAGCAAGGGTTGATTTTCAATCACATGGGATGCTCAAAGGTTCTTGTGCTTTCAGCTACTATAATTCATTTTGTATGTGCTTTATGTTTGATTTTCATTTGCTTTTATTCATTAAATCCTCAGTCAAGAAATGCTTCAATCCCGAAGATGACAATGGCACTGAGTTGGACATTGACATTGACAACCACAAAGCGCAATGGCCCGAAAACCCCAATCCGTTTGCCAAGGAAGCTGACGACTATGATGATGTTGAGGATGACGGAGTTGTAGATGAGGACATTATTGCTGATGTGAACTTGGTGCGTTGTGCTCATGCATATTCAAACTTTCTGATGACTTTCGAGTATTAATGTGACATTCAGAACATAGATGTGCGCGTACAATTCCCAAACTTGCAGATGAACTTGATTTGCCATCCCTCCCACGTCTCATTCGTCTGTTTTTATATGACCAGATTCACGCTGACAACAATCATTCTTCCGCCGATGTCCCCCTTCATGATTGTCCATCTTTTACAGGACACATCAAGATTTTCCATTCTGCTTCCGCTACGTTCATCGCACCAAGTGATCCAAGCAGAATTACTGGCATGCGACGTGAGCACATTCGTGCTGTGCCCTCATGGCGCAATGAACCAAGCCAGTATGACTGTGCTTTCATCAATATTGATGATGAGCAGGATGGCATGCTCAGCATGGATGTAGTTTGAATTTTTTGCTTTTTATCATTCACTTTTACTAATGGTCACACATATCCATGTGCCCTTGTTCAATGGTTTCATCGGATTGCGGAGGAGCAAGACGAGCTCACAGGCATGTGGATGGTGGCGCCATCTCTTGATGAGGACGGTTCTTGTGCCTTGTCGATTATCCATATTGACAGCATCATCTGTGGCGCTCACCTACTCCCAATATTCGGTACTCAGATCGTGCCTCCAGGCCTTCAATTTCATGATTCTCTAGATGCCTACCGAGGATTCTATGTCAATCATTTTATTGACCATCATGCTTTCGAGCTAGTGTCTTGATGTATTTCTTACTACTCACAGAGTGCTTTGAACTTAACATTGTCTTGAAATCACTTTTCGGCTCTTAAGTTGTCTGACTGTCTTAGTTTACTTGGAGCTAAGACACTCAAGTTGTGTTCCAAGTCAAAACGAGAACTTACAAGACCTTGGATGCCTTAGTGGACTTGGGCACAAAATCAAGTGGAATAAGTTCTGAATAAGTTAAATTAAGAGGTGTGTAATTTTACTGATGTATCTGCATACATGATTCACACATCTGGTTTATGTTTGCATACATATGCAAAATTTATCTGATTAGACTCTGCAAATAATATTTACATGAGGTAGTACATATGCTTCCTAGGATTCACCATCTGCCACCATCCACTGCTCACCCCTGCTCCTCCAAGTCCCTCAGAGTACTCTGTTTGTGCTCCACCCTGGATTGAATAGTGATATATGAGCGAGTCCTAGGTTGTTGGTGGTTTCATAGCACTTTCCTAGCAATAAAATATTTAATGAGTCAAGAGAAACAAAATACACCCATTGCGAAAATCAACATACCAATATCTCACTCTTCTCTGTGCCACATGAACATGCCCTGGAGCCCTTGTATGATCTGTAACCAAAAGGATAAGTTTGAGCATGCTATCCTCACAACTTCTTACCAGCTGTACATGTGTGGGAGCGGTGCACAAAGATGGTTGTGGTTGCAAGTCAAGGAGAGATGATGGGACTTTGAGAGACTTCAGCGGAATTTTAACTAAATTAGTCAAAGTAACAAATCCGACCCTAATCCAAAGGTCCAGAGGATATTTCTGGGGTCATTTTGTAGCTGGATAGCTGTAATTTCCAGAGGGTATGTGATAGTGTGGATAGGTGAGTTAGAAAGTTGGAAAAGACTCTGTTTACAATACCTGCCCTTGAGAGTTTCATTAGAACAAGCCACACATCGGATTTAAGTCGGATTACAAGCAAGGTTAGTTTAGAGTCATGTTACATGTGTTGGCTCCCTCTGATTAGGATCTTGTTAAAAACTCGTTTCCACAGTGATTTCCAAACTGCAGACAGGCTCCTTTGAGCTGTTGACACAGTGCAAGAGCTTCTGAACGAGAAATCACTGGTTCCACTGAGTCCAGATCCTCTTCATCATCGGAGACCTCAATCACCTCACCCACTTTCTCCACAAACTCCTTTTGTACTGCAGCAACAATGGCCTTATCCCCACCTTCAAATTCAAAGGAACCCTCAACTTGTTGTTCTTCGGCTGGCTCAAGAAACTCATCTAAAGATGGTGGCTCACCAAAAATGTGATTACAAGTCCTCAACTCTTGTAGGGAGGCAGAAACTTCATTTTCAATAGCTGTGAGTTGGGTGAGAGGGGGCCATTGCGCAGGAATTCGGAGTTTTAGACCAGTCTGTTGGCAGGCAGCTCATGCAAGCTGCTCAATCACACTTGCCGCTGCATCAGAGTCCCCTTCTGCATCCATCACAGCCTTGAAGGCAGGCCTCCAGTTGGTATTGACATAGCGAGCACCAAGGATGTTTTCCACACACTTCTCTGCCTCTGGCAATGACATCTCCATTGTTGCAAATTCTCGAACAATGTGCCATGCATCTGGGTCTGCATGTGGCAAAGGGTTTGATGGTGCTTGGCTTGGAGTGGGTCCCTAGTATATAGAATAAGATTGATGATATGATTTTTTTAAATAAAAAAAAAGACTGATGGCTGAATCTGGGTGTGATCCCAGCAATTCTTGATTGTAGTTGATAAGACACTGCTCCATGCAGCATGAGCCATCATCATCCCCTCAAGGAGATTGTTCTTGTAGATGTTGCATTCACCTGCTTCATCGAGATCAATTGCGTGTGTACAGAAATTGTGGCAGTACAGTGCCTTAAAGCAGCAGATGATTCCTGCATTGCAAGGTTGTACAAATGATGTCAGGTTTGGCTCGAAAAATTTGAGTTGAATGTTTGTTGGCTCATAAGATATTGCAACATGTGTGGAGAAATTATCTACAAGTAGACACACATGTCGACTCTTGCTACACATTTTATGATCAAATTTCTTGACCCATCTGTACATAGTCCAGTCAGCTCACGACTAAGCCAAAAAAATATTGATTTTTTACTCTTCAAAGAGCATAGCCATCATCCAGGCTTTCTTATTGTTGCAGTAATAGAAGCCTCGCTGCTCAGGTGATTGATTCTTGAAGCACTGTGGCTTCTTGGATTTCCCAATGTAGATCGCATCGAGCTTCTTGCTGCCATCAGCGTTGCATGCAAGGCCAACAGTTATCTGAAATTTTTCTTTCTTCTTCCCACTCATTTGCTTTGTTGCAAGACCACGATCAGGTGGTGCACTAGATAAAAGAAGCATGTAAGTTGTTGTGGGTTGATTTAGGAGATGGAACTTACAAAGGAAAGAAACTTGTTTCATCAAAGTTCCACCGATTTTGCAGTGCAAATTTAGACAAAATCTTGTCGCATCATTTATGTTCAGCTTCAACAGCATTGAGATCTGCTGATCCTGCTTCCCCATGCCATCAATGCTCACGATGTCTTAATAACCGAGGGTCTTATATAAAAGCGTGTAAAAATGTAATGACACCACAATTACACTTGGATAAGACTTCTTGCCAGTCTTCGATTAACATGGTCTACGACTTTTCTAGTTTTCGTGGTAGATAACATGTGAGTTCTTGGGAGGCTCGCTAAACCAATCTGGTTGATTAATTTAGCTGGTGCTAACTCTTCTTATTGAAAAGATAAACTTGTCTAGGAAAGATCCTTCTAGACAATTGAGTTCCCTTCTTGGAAAATATATGGTGCTCCTGTGAGACGTGGTCTCAAATGATACGAAAGAATTGATCAAGGCTCGGGTTGATCATGATACAGTAGAACTGTGGTCCAAGGCTCGGGTTGGACAAAATACAATGAACTAGCTGTCCAAGGCTTGGGTTGGACAGGATACGATAGACTAGGTGAGAGATGCTCTCACAAAGAGTTGACCAAGGCTCGAGTTGGTCAAGATAAGATGAACTTGCTGTCCAAGGCTTGGGTTGGACAGGATACGATGAACTGATGAGACAGGGTCTCAGAAGATGTGGACCAAAGCTCGTGTTGGTCACAATACGAAAAACCTGGTGAGAGATGCTCTCACAGAGATATTAACCAAAGCTCGTGTTGGTTAATACACAAATAAACAGCTGAGACTTGGTCTCAAGGACTGATTATGTAATCTCAAGGGATACTGGTCCCTGCACTTGTTCTACTTCAAAGGGACTAACTTTGCAAGCAGAGAAATCTGTCAGAGTGACTGATACAAATGGGAGATCTATTTTTTTGGGGAGAATGGGCTTCTCCTTATATACATTTTGCGTGGGAAAATTACGTAGGTACACAGTCAATATAATAAAGAGAGGACCAATCAGAATATTAGGTGAAACCCAATTAAAAGAATAAAATAGAAATAAAGATGGAGCTATGACATCATAGAAGGTGTAGATCATTCCGGCAAGTACCATATGACATCATACATGAGTCATTGCAGAGCAGAATATTCTAGTTTGCGGAGCAGAACCTTCTAGAGCCAATGATATCATATTATGACATCATGATGACATCATACCCTTATGGGTACAATTTTGTCAAGTGCCCAGAGTGTCAAAGCATCCTAATGAAAAAGTAAATCAAGGAAACACTAGAGAAAACTATACAGAAATAATAATACAATAAGAGAACTCAATACTCAGAATTTATATATATATATTGGTAGGCTTTAAACTTTTCTCCATGGTTTTCTCTAGTCAAAGTGAATAAGCCAAAGGCAAGGAAATACCTTAACCTTTATTTTATTCCCTTATCAACTAGGTCATAATGTGATTCCCTTCTCACATATGACTTTTCTTTGAAATATACCAGAATCTTGAATTACGGAGCAAATAACCGAAACTATAGACTAAGGTTTGATTCCAAGGTAAGGGTTGACTAGTCTGTGGACTAAGCTAACAGACTTTGTCTTTTCAGGTAGACATGTCCATGCATGATTCCCAAATCATGCAGGACAGCGGGAGATGTGGAGATATAGAAGTGTTGTGTAGGAGCCTATATGGCATGTGAGGGTAAAATGGTGGGCATGCATGAGCGGCAGGTAATGGCAGATTTGTATAGCCTGGTTGAGGGTGCTCAGGCTGTTGTTTAGATGGTGAAGGGATAGCTGAAGCTGCAAAATTGTTCCAGTGGTGAAAACTCATGTTTTGTGAATATAATACTAAACTCACAGTACAGCACACGAATTTATATGATGACCTAGACATCCATTGTCTAACCATGCTTGAGGATTGCTCAACAATGATTTGTATTGTACAGCATTGCAGGTGCCTGTCCTCTGGCACTAAAGCAGTGCTGCAAACTGACAAGATACATACATATAATAAGACTCGAGCACAGAGAATGAAGGAGCAGAGCATGTTGAGGAAATGCTAGAGATGTGAGGCTACTGGAAACTGGAGTACTCTCTAACAAATGAAGTCACAGGCCAGATATAGTATTTCATTTGACAGTTTGTTCTCAATTCAATGCTATCTACAATGAGGCATAAACAAATCAAGTTGTATTGAACTACCTTAACTTCAAACTGAACCAAATTTACCTTGAGATCACTTCAATTCAACAGCAACACTGATGCTCGCAGAGGGGCACTGCATACACTGTTGCTGGCTGAAATCCTGTCCCACACATCCAAAAGTAGTGTGTGTCAGAAAAATCTAATTTTGGTTGCAATATATTAAAATGGTGTGGAAGGCTTCAATTTACCAGCAGCATTGCAGTCCAGTTGCAAGACAACCCGAAAATCATGGAAGTTGCTTGGAAGCCTGAGGGTGGTCTTCCAAGACCATCTCAAGACCATTCCAATACAAGGGTCAAATTTTAAGACAGCCTAAAGATGCTTTGATTGCAAGAGAATTGGAAGTTATGTGATTGCATTTTGGATTCATTGTAAGGCAAAGCATCAAATTGAAATCCATCAAAATTCAACAATTACAAAAATCAAATTTCTCAATATATAATATCAATATTAATACAATTACAAAAATGCCCTTCATGAGGCACCCTGAGCAAAAGCACACAGTAATACTTCCTGTGGCGAGAGAACATCAATAAGGTTCAACTAATACATGCAGATATACACATTATAATAATGGCAGGACGGCACTTGCATCTTGATGGGATGCTCAAGGAGAAGGCTATGAATATGGCAGTGGTAGACATTGTCGAGAGGGGAATGAAGGAGGAGCATTTGATGGTAAGCAACAGCCTGCCTCGATGATGATTAGCAAGCTTTTCAGTATTGAAATTTTTTTTAAAACACGTACCATGTTCTGAGTCATAATCTGAATCATAGCACCATGATGGAGAGGTGTTATGGGTGAACAAATCAGCATTGAAGACAACAGTGGGTGACATTGAGCCTGGACGGACTGAGTTGTCCTCATGGTGGAGGAAACAATTCTGGAGTGCTCATTATATTCAGTGGTAGCAGCAACAATCACATCAGTAAAACTTACCATGTCATATAATAGAATTTGAGATCCCTCAATGGTCTTGACGAGTTGAGCATTCAGCAGTCTATTAAGAAGGCAGATTCTGTCAATGTGGTTCAGGACGATAAGGTGTGTTGAAAGAAGTTGAAAGTCCAAGGGAAGATGAATTTGTTCAACCTTTGTTTGGCCTTGCATTATCTTTCTATAATTGGAAACAACTTGTGATTTGAATCAAAGTCTAATGTAAGCACTAAGTACTAGAGTCTGAGAGTGACAAACAAAACCAGTATTGACAAGCAAGCCTTGAATATACTCAAGGTCTGGCTGCTGCTGGATGAGCGTGACGGAAACACCTTTGAAAAAAGGTAATGAGAATGCAAGAAAGACTACATATTGTAAAAGTCGTTGAAGGATCTTCAACTCAGCTGAGGGTGCAGCTGATATAAATGTTGAAGGGATGAGTGAGATTGCGATAGGCTCATCCCTTAGGGGATGCAAGAGAGCTGGGATCCACAAATATAAGCAACTCTAGGGGGAAATGTGCAGAGTGCGCAATAAGGCGATAGGTGCAGGAACAAAGGTGCTATAGGCGTGCGAAGCGCAGGAAAGTCGCGCATTATAAAGTGGAACTGTGCGAAAGCGGTATGTGGGCAATACTGAGACTTAATGAGACGTTAGGGCATGAGATGTGATGCGGATATGACCACTAGAGCTAACTGCTACTAGGGCTTGCAATGATTTATTCAAAACATAATAAAAACTCAGAGTAAGATGGTAGTGAAAAACTGAAGTGTAGTCTGATGTGGTAGTGAGAAGTGTGTGTCTAGTAAAAGGTAAAAAGGTAAAGTGATATAAAAAAAACATGGTACGATGTTGAAATAAATGATAAATGGAGAAATGCATACCTGGGAACTTGGTTTGACATGGGAAAATACTCCTGGAGGTCAGGCGCCCTATGGCGCTTAGGCACAGGAAAGTTTGCCTAAGGCACGCGCGAGTTGCACAAGTGTCGCCTATGTCATGCGCATCGCGAGAACATCACATTTATCGCGCAAGTGTCGTGTTGCATGCATGGTACTGTAGACTTGACCTACATTGCAATATGAGCCATTGTGAGGCTACTCAAGATCAAGTCTCTACAACGTAGATGTAATGACTGTTGGATGAGTGCAAACTATTTGGCCTTTTGGCCAGACCTCCATGTAGTCTGAGCATTGACACTCCCAACAGCTGATTGAGTAGCATCTGCAGTAGAACCTTTGGCTATGACAAGATTATCAGCCATCTTGACTTTGGTTTTGGGTGTGCATTATCAATTTCTGCCACGGTAGGACCTAAATGTTCAGCTCCAAGACAAACATTTTGATTCCCAAGGTTAAGGTCCCCCATTGTGATAGATATAGACTCTGAATGAGCTGGAATAGGTGGAGATACAATAGTGGGAGCTGCTGCTACATTGACAGTAGACAATGGACTTGGAGCTGCAGGAGGATGACTCAGAGGTGTAGGAGGACGAGCCTCACCTTCAGAGTCTGAAAGGAGTGAATTGTGTGGGATACTAATGGCCCGTGGGTTTGGTAATGGCAGACAGACATCATTCAAATGATCTGCATTGAAGACTGGACCTTCAAGCTTCTGTTCCATGGCATGCTCAAACTCTTCTTTATACATGTGGGCTGGTCCATCATCATGGGCAGAAGGAGGGACAGAGGATAAAGTTAAGAAGAGTGCATCATTGAAGAATAAGAGGACCTGGCACGCCTAGGGGCCACCAGTGAGTAGCCGTTGACAGAAGAAGTTGTGGTAATCGTGATATGGTATCTTAGTGGTCTCCCCAATCTCAGTCAGTTCTGCGTCACCGGAAAGTAGGAATATTGCCTGATGTTGAGAATAATGAGTTGTAGTTGTAACAATAGCTCAAAAATGACTTATGACAACAGCAGCAGCAGCACTCATACCTAGCATTGTGGCCCATAATTTCCAGATCTTAGCCTTTGTCCTAGAAGATGCAGCGCCTGTGGCAGCCAACGATGATTTGCCAAAGAGCGATACTTTCAACACCTGTTGTACACCATATGAGGATATTACTATATAATAACAAAAAAGGGACGTACTTACACCAGCTTTGTTGATTTGAGCATCTCATTTAGTACTGGCCTTTCAGATGTAGGAAACAGCACCGGTGCAAACTTTGTATAGTTACCATGGGGGCTCAGTAAAAGTACACAACATCCTAGGTCTTAATGTCGTTTGCACACACCTTGACATCTGGAGCCATTTTAGACTGAGCATTACCTTGATATCTGAAGCCATTTCAGAACGAGTATTACCAACGCCCCTCCTGAACTATTGAGGAGATGATTTGGATCAGGAAATGAGAATACATCAAAATGATAGGCATGACATACCTGAGAGCCAAAGCTATTGTAATTCATCAATTCATGCTTTTCTGCAGAAATGAACTGGAATAGTTCGGCCTTCACACCATCCTCTATTGCCACCCCGCCTATCCAACACTCCTTGCTGTTGAGATCGATGACTGGACAAGTACGCAACAGGAAGATCTTGATGTTAATCCAAAGGCATTGGGTGATGGAGTACTTCCTTCCAAGAGCTCGGATGGTATCTTCCTTGGCTGCCATAACAAGATCATTTGGGGTGAGATTGCATCATTTGCAACCTTTGGATGTTGCTGCCTCAAGCAGGGCATTCCTCTTCATAGTCTCCCAGTATTTACCATGCAAGTTGAGCAACAACTTTTGAGTGACCTTGAGAGCCTAGTGGTGTAAAACAACAGATTTAGATGTGATATCAAACTCGAAAACAAGTTATAACTTACCTGACAGAGTTCCTAAGGCGTTGCATCTACAGAAGCAGGTGCAATTGCAGTGTGGACTTGTGCAAGCTCTTCATCCAAGTCATCTGAGTTAGACCCTGATGAGGACTTGGAGTCAAATTCATTGGTGTTGGACTCTGGTAGACCTTGGTGCTGTGGCATGATGGGCAATGGTGAGAGGACTGGTGCGACTCAAAGTTGGGTAGAACTGGAGGAATCTGGATCAGTGTCACTATGAGTTTATATACAGAACTCACAGTCTGGATCATGTGCTGATAGGCAAGCATTGCAATTCATATCATTTTGGGGACTTGAGGGCAGCACCATGCACAAATACATACTAAACCTGTAGCATGAGTAGCCATTACATACAAATTAGGGACTCAAATGTAAAATACACACCCATTATGCTCCAAAAACGTGCAAGTACAACTCATAACATGTAATGATCCACATTTGGTGTCATCATTGAACCCTGCCAAGAGGGCTGCGTCATAAGAAACACATGATGAGTATGTTGGTGACTCCTCAATCATGGTGACCTTGTTAGTGAGCGATAATACCCTATAAGTTTATAAAACTTACCAAGCCTAGTCCTCAATGACTTCTTGATTTTAGCCTCCATCTTGGGGGTAACATTGCTGTAGATAGCAGTCAGATGTGAACGGAAAGCATAGATCAGAGGCCACACCATTTGAAAAGTTATATGATAGACATACTAGATGAGGGTGCATGCCGGATTCAGAGGCAGAGAGGGTGCGTGGTGGAGGCAGATGAAGGTGCAACTGGTAAAAATCTTCAACTGCCTAAACTGCGGGGAGTCTAATATTAAGACAGACAAAGGTGCAAACCAGAAAAACTCTTCAGCTGCCTGAATTATGGGGATTCCAAGTGGGGAGTCTAAGGCAGAGGAAGGTGCGACTTAAAAAACTCTTCAGCTGCCTGAATTGTGGGGAGTCTATTAAGAAAAATGAAGGTACAAACCAGAAAAACTCTTCAGCTGCCTGAATTGCAGTCCAGGGAGTCCAAGGCAGAGGAAGGTGCGACTGCAAAAACTCTTCAGCTGCCTAAGTTGCAGTCTAGGGAGTCCAAGGCAGAGGAAGGTGCGACTGCAAAAACTCTTCAGCTGCCTGAATTGCGGGGAGGCAACAGACAAAGATGCACCTGTCTTCAACCACTGGACTTACACATGATAGGGCAAGAGGTCCAAGAGAGAAGTAGTGTAATACAATGGAGGTCTATTACTAATAAGGAGTCTGCCAGGATTGTGGGTCTGTGATGTGGAAAGATATAGTGATATGATCAATGTCCAAGTCAATGTTGGTGTTCAGTCTAGTGAGAGATGAGTTAAAAGAGTTGTCTCTGAGAATGAAAAAAAATGTCAGTGTCTACATAATTAACAAGGAAATAGTCTCCAGGAATAGCAAAGTCTGGAACAACTAATACACCACGAATGATAGAGTGAAGTGTGATAAATTCCGATGAAGCCATGGGTCGTGCACAAAGACAAGTCAGTCACAAATCTCAGTCAATAGCACATTGCGGACCCATTCGCAGATCCATAGGTAGAACCAAAGCAAGATCTAGGACCTTGCTGTCAACTGTGTGCTTGAACATAAGCAAGATGTGAACAAAGATGTTCTTGTCATTGCCATCTTTGTTGCTGGTGCGAATCAGGGCACAGTCACGTCACTCATGACCATGAAAGCTCGGGTTACACTGCAAATAATCTGTAGTGAGCCTCCAATCCACAGCAGACTCATAGTTGACCTTGAGGAACTGATGCTCCTGGACCTGTGATAAGAAATTTAAGAAGAGGAACATCAGTAAAACAACTATTACTGACTGTATCTCATGCCGAGAGCATCAGCCATGTTTTGCCATCAGGTAGCAGTATGTTGTAGGCAGGTAGAAAGTTGTTGAGGAACAATGAAAGCTTCTTGCAGAACTGTGCAAAGGCAGGCTTGGATGCATTTTCTTCTTTGAGCTGCGAAAGGGTCAGGGAGTGTTGCGGGGCACCAAGGTGAATATGTCCACCAAAAGATTGGTCATCTAAGTCTTCTTCCTTGAGTTCTCTCTCTGAGAGCATGGCCTTACGTCGTTCTTCATCAAGGTAGTCAATATGGCTGCGGATGAGCCTGGAGATGAGGGTCATATGATCTAGTCTAAGTATCTAGCAAGCAAAGGATGAACAATGAGTTGAATTACAGAAAGCACGATCTAATAAAGTGATACCTGGTTAGCAATATCCTTCCCGTTTGTTTGCAATCTGTATGCACGTTGACATGCACGAAACTTGTTTTGTACATGGTCATGGACATATATAATTCTTTATACACAGTCATAGATACAGTCAGAGATATACATAGTATCATATACCTTTCACACTATACATGAAGGTAGTCTTATTTTGTATTGCATTAATACATTTTATAATCATTTCCTCAAGGGTTATTCAAGGTTAACCAAATTAATTATAATAATTACACACTTATCTTAGTCACTAATTGTGTCAGAACTTTTCATTTTACTATTACAATATACCTTTCCATATGTTTCAGAATTTTATCATACATTTTCCGAACTAATGATCCACATTCATGTTTGACACTTGAATGTCACTTGAATTACATAATCTTCATATGTTTGAGTGATTAGTCATATGTTCTGGACAGTTTGACTTACATAATCAACATTCCACTTAAAGTTTAGTCATAGCTTTTGAACAGCTTCCAAATAGTAGCAAACAGTAAATAATATCAAACAAATGAGTCAGAATGAGTCATTTCAGTGATGAGTCATGCTGAGTCATGATGAGTCATATTTCTATATTGAGTAAATAGCGTAGCCACCTGTAAAGTAGTATATAAAGGGGACCAAATCCCCTCTTGTCAATAAGATTGATTCCCAGTACCACTGATCTTCACCCTATATAAATGTGTGACAAGTCTGAATGAATATTAGCTTATTTCCTCTTACCATTTATAGCACTTTTTCCCACGACCTTCGGATTATTCTCTAAGCTACTTCAAATTATATTAGCTAGTACACAGTTACTAGTCGTCTAGTATAGTTTTCGATCCATTCTCTTTATGACACAGGAAATCAATTCTGTGGGGAGAATAGCTCACTATGCACTTTAAGAGTGCATAGCCAGCTTTGTCTTCTACATGTGTGAGCACATTTTGTGCCACATAAACAATTTGCTATCAAAACCATGAGAAATGTACAGTTTTAAATATAGTGCACTAGAACATACCCTAGAGATATCCTGGAACTTGTTACCATCAGTAAAAAATATGTTGGTGACGTGGTCAAAATGGTTCAAGTTTCACCATCACAGAAATGCATCAAACCTTTGAAATCAATGACATATGAGAGACTGATAGAATCACAACTGGGAAGGGACTTACTGTTCATCAACCTTCTTCTTGGCAGCATGTCCAAGTGCCTTGACATGTTTCTTGAACTCATCAAACAAGTGATTGCCAAACTTCCCCTTATGATAGACATGTAGCAGATCTTGCAAGAGCGCATCATGTGGGTCGGACAGCTTGACTCTCCAAAATGCATTCTGATGACCATGAGTTCATGTAAGTGAGAAAGACACATCCATCACACACCTTGATAGGCCTCAAGCTCAGTTTCTTCAATTCTGCCTCACCTGCAATGCGGTCTCTGGACCATAACTCAACACGATCTTGTGCATCTTTAATGGTGCGCTTAGGGTAAGTCATCGAATGGTCAGTGAGTTCTTCTCTCAGGACCAGGCAAATAGGGCATGGGCAGGCAGAATTAAGGCCCCATATTAGCGCCATCACACACCTATTAGATATGAATGATTTGTGTTAGAAACGATGTGTTAATGATATACAAACATGGATCACTCACTGCTCTTCATAATCAGCTGATAGGATCAAAATCAATGGGAATATCTAGCATTGAATTCCATTGTAGCACTTGTGTGCAAACCCAGTTGCAGATAAAACCATGATAGTTATGAGCAGGATCAAAAATGATTCATGCCACACAACACGCTTCAAATTAATGTATGAAAGTTTGCCATCCTTATCTGAATCCTCAGGAACCTGTAATGAGGGGCAAAGACCATCAATTGAGCACCATTCACACAATGTTGCTAGGACTTACAATTGGTAACCAACCTACCAGACACCCTCCTCCAGGACCATCAATATTCTTAATGTTGACTGGTAGATTCCCACAGCAGGCGATTACCGGGTATGATTTGACAGTGCCAGCTGTCGAAAGATGAGTTTTGTCAGCATATAATATGAATGTGAAGGGTGCTCCATTCTCAGGTAATAAGGACTACACAAATTGCAATTTAGTAGTAGGTCACATACAGTGGCTCAAAAAAGTGTCCCAATGTTTACACATTTTCATGTAATTGCTTGATTGTGGGCAGGGTGTGGGAATATGACTAAGCTATAGGGATGTGTCAGAATGCTCTGCTTCCTGGGAATTTTATTGGCCCCTATAGCGTGAGAATATGACATCACCGTGCGAAGATATGGACATTTTAATCTGATGACTCATTGGGACACTTTTTTGACTTTGCATTTAACCAATACAATCTCTATAATTCTAGCATTTTGTGTGACTTTCTTTTGTTCCAATCACCTCTGCCACTCTTCTAGATATATTCTCTTGTAATTTAGGGCATATCTTCATGGTAATATCATCACACTCCATTGTAACACTGTCCCATGGCTAAAATAGCCCCCTATAGTGGATTTTAACACACCACAGGCAATTTCTTGAGTGACACCCAGGGATATTCCACAGGGTTAATGTCTTAAATATGTGCTAGACATGATAGAATCATAATTTTATGGTCTTCAAGCTATTGGTAGCCAATTTAGATATATATATAGGGTCCTTATCTTGTCATAATATAGTATCTTCTTTATTAACCTATGACTCCTACTTGCTTGTGAGCAGACACTTCTGTTAAATTAAGATTTACTACTTTATAGCGATCTTCCCCTCTGCTTCATATAAAATTCCCACTCTATTTCATCTCATATAGCCTTCTACCACCAAGTTTTCACCTTCAAAATTTCATGTTTCTTTGACTTCTCTTTATCTAAATGATTGTCCTACTGTTTTCAATACAAATACCTGGCCATTTGATCTCATCCTATATATTTTAGCCTTGGTTAACAGTCATAACTGTCTTTCAGACATTAGCAGCCTAGTATGTATGTTTTAAAGTAGTGACTTATCTTCTCATTCTATAGGATAGCGACAAAAGGATATTTTGATTGGTTACAGCTTTAAGATGAGCTGTCTTGGGTGTCTTACAGCCTATTTGAGTGAAGACAGTTATAGAGATGATGAAAATAATAAATTTGGTGGCCTTCATAGCATTAGCAGCCTGCACAATTAAAATATAGTGATTACGAGATCTCAAGTTATATAGAGCAATCTTCTAAGTTAGCTATGAAATATCTTAAAGACTATGATATTGTTATTCTATCATGTCTAGCACATATTTAAGACATTAACCCTGTGGAATATCCCTGGGTGTCACTCAAGAAATTGCCTGTGGTGTGTTAAAATCCACTATAGGGGGCTATTTTAGCCATGGGACAGTGTTACAATGGAGTGTGATGATATTACCATGAAGATATGCCCTAAATTACAAGAGAATATATCTAGAAGAGTGGCAGAGGTGATTGGAACAAAAGAAAGTCACACAAAATGCTAGAATTATAGAGATTGTGTTGGTTAAATGCAAAGTCAAAAAAGTGTCCCAATGAGTCATCAGATTAAAATGTCCATATCTTCGCACGGTGATGTCAGATTCTCACGCTATAGGGGCCAATAAAATTCCCAGGAAGCAGAGCATTCTGACACATCCCTATAGCTTAGTCATATTCCCACACCCTGCCCACAATCAAGCAATTACATGAAAATGTGTAAACATTGGGACACTTTTTTGAGCCACTGTAGTACATAAAAGATCGAGCATACTTGGAGATTCCACCAACGGTCTCCCATCCATGGCTCATGAAAGAAGCACTCAAAGTGAGTCCCATCATGCTTATAAAGTCACTGAGCATCCCAGACAAAGTGCGGAGCCAACAAGGGATTGGCTAATAGGTCCATTGCCCAATCCCACAGAGGCTGCGAATAAGCTTTATACTCGATGGTTTGCTTCTTGTAATCAATGGGTATAATATGTTTTTCAAACTATATAAATTGAACATGGTCATGTACACTTGATACAAAGGTAAAATAAAGCTACACTGCTCTCACTGGTGTCATCTGGCTAGACGCCCTAGCCCATGCAGTCGTGACATCTGCATGTGTTCTGAACAAGAACTTTGTGTGACCATCTGTGACTCACCAAACGAACTTCAACAGCTCATTTGTTTGGTCCTTGTTCAGTGCAGCTTTATGTGTGAGCTCAGCAAACTCAAAGTCCACATGACAGGTAAAAGGGTGCCAAGGTGTATCATCAACAATGGGTGAATGTGTTTCCAATCCACTCCCATAAGCAGAAAATGTCTCGATAGTTGTAGGGTGACCACTGTGGGGGTGGAACTCCGTCTTGAATGTGTCAGAACGGGCTGAAGTCGTTGCTGTGGCTGCAGAAACTGGAATGAGAGTTGGAGGAGGTGCTGCTCCTGCAGAGGTGCTTGCCACACTTGTATCAGAGTTAGAACCTGATAGACGATGTTAGTTTTGTGGCTAATCAAATCAAGATAAGAACACATACATTGTCATGCCTCACCCTTGACACTCTGCGTGTCATTGAGGCCTCCTTCTGTTACGACTTGGGTAGTTCTACTCCGTCAATCCAATATAGGAGTTCGTGACAGAGGTTCTAGACGAAACAGCGGATAGAACCGAAGTCAAGTCTTCAATCAAGGGTTCAGACTAGTCTTCCTCAGAAGTACTAGAAGTAGAGTTCAATGGCTCCTTCAGGAGATCAGGTATCGGTGAGAACCAAGTAGATTCAAGTTAGAGAATACAAGAGTACAAGTAGGGTTTATATACGTATGAGAAAAGGATGCACGGACCATCAGGGTAAAGGGTAAAAGGTTCAAGAAAGGAAATAGGGCAAAGGGGAATGATGTCAGAGATAAGGAGCGCAGCTCCGCAGTGATGATGAGAAAAAGAAGTAGTACATGAGGCAAAAGCAAGGTCGGTGATCAAGAAGGCAGTGTCTTAATGGGAAAATGATGGGGTCACTGTAACATTACCCCCGTGTTAATGGTGAAGTCTCCGACTTCATCTATCCTCATTAAAGTAAACGTCCGGGTCTCCATGTTGGTCACCATGAAAATCGTTGCGGTACCAATCAGTCTTCCTTGGCAGCATTGATCGCGTCTTGCTTCTCTTCCCAAGCTTTGAGTTCAGCATGGAAAGCGTCAGTTCCTGGGGCAGCTTTGACGATCTTTGTTCCTCCTAAATCAGGGCATCTAGCACTGAGGTGATGTGGTGCATGCTTATTGCAGACGCGACAGAAGTAGCGTGGACAATTGATCTGGCGGTGTCCTTCTGCTTTGCAATAGCGGCAAGTGATGGTGGAAATGTCATGACCACAGCGGTCTACCCAAGTCTCTTCGGACTGGGCGTGTGCGGTGGAGGTGGAGGGAAGAGGGGCAGGAGGAGCAGGAGCGGGTGTCAACGAAGGTGTGGTGTCTTCTTTGAAGACGGGAGTTGGCGGGGAGGGACGAGATAGTCCTACAGCAAATGCTAGGGTTCCTCTATTCCTGTTATGGCGAGGGCGGCCAGAGGATCTGATGGCGAGCTGAGGCTGAGGGATGGGTCTAGGGGTTTCCTCGTCAGAGGCATCATAATAGAGAGTCGGAGGAGGAGGAGAATTGATAAGGGCGCGGGGAATGCTTTCTGGCGTCTCAGTGACGGCTGGCGTCAATACATATCCATCGTCTTTAGGGAAGTGAGGAAGAGCGATGGCGTGCTCAATTCCTCTTTCTTCAAGACAGTCGATGGTAAGCCTTTTGATCATGGCTTGGTTGTAGATAATACGTCTCTTCTCTTCTTCAGAGGTAGTGAACATGGTGTAAGAGAGGCTTTCCGCGCAGCGGAAGATGGTCATCAGGGAGAGAGCAACGTTGTCTTCAGCAAAATGTTCTTCAAGGGCAATGGTACAAGGGGGGGAAAGGAGATAGGATTCGATTTTGGATTTCATATGGTTTTGTTCAGAGCGAGAACGAAATGAGTTGAGAGAGGATGAGGAGTTCTGGGTAGAAGGCATAGTAGAGGTGCGAGTTCAGGTAGTGAGGATTCTGGTGAGTTTGAGTCGCTTCTTATATGTCTGAAGGACTTCTTGGGCGTTGTCAAATTCCTTTTCAGGAAGCCATGAGTTTTCGGAACTAGGGTAGCCAACCCAAGACACGAGGAAGCTGCGTTTTCCTTTGACGTTTCCTCTATGGGCGAGAACGGCTTCTATCTCATATTCTTCTTGGCCATTAATGACATCAGGAGGGGGTTCAGGGTGATTCGGGCCATGTACTTCTGTTTCCCGATAGGACGATAGCTCGGAAGCATGGAAAACGGGGTGATTCTTCCAGGATTTTGGCAAGCGGAGTCGATATGTGATAGGGGAAAGGACGGCTTCTATCTCAAAGGGTCCATATCGTTTAGGTGCAAGCTTCTTTGATGGAAGGTGGGTGATGAGGTGCGCAGCAGATAGCCAAACCTTGTCTTTGGGTTTCCAAGGGGTGAACTTCTTTCCGTGAGATCGATCGGCCATGCGTTGCATTGCCAGGTTATGACAAGCAATGGCTTCTTCTCGGACCTTCTGAAGGTATTTGACTCGGTCTTCTGCTGCAGGGATAGAGGATGCTGGGAATGCGTAGGGAATGGCTCTGGGTTCATAGCCCATCATGAGGAAGAAAGGGGATGCATTGCGTGCGTCGTGTTTCCGGTGATTGTGGACAAATTCAGCCATAGGGAGGTGCTTGACCCATTCAGTGGGGTTAGTGCGGCAATAGATGCGGAGATAGGTTTCAAGCTCCTGGTTAAGGTGTTCTGTCTGACCGTCGGTCTGAGGATGGTATGTGGTGGAAAGGGCAACTTCATATTCTAAGAGTCTTCCAAGCTCTCTTGCGAGTTTCGATGCGAATTGCGGGCCTCTATCTGAAATGATCTTGTCATAGAGTCCGAATCTCATGAAGACTTTCTTGAAAAAGAGTTGGGCTACGCCTTCAGCAGTGATGGTTTTCTTGCAGGGTGCTAAAATTACCCCCTTCATAAGCCCATGGTCTACCACGACCATGACGGAATCAAAGCCTCCGGAATCAGGGAGATCAGTGATGAGATCGACGGAGATCTGCGAGAAGGGGTGAAGCGCAGAGGAGGGAATAGGAGACAAAGGAGCAGTGGTAGGGTGGGTGTCGGATTTCATTTGCTGACAAAGGGTGCAACCCTCGACGTAATGACAGATAAAAGTGCCCATGCCAGGCCACCAGTAGTCACGTTTGACTAATTCTTCGGTTTTGAAACGGCCAGGATGGCCGGCAGTGGGATGATCGTGATGAAGGGAAAGGATGTGGCGGCGAAGGGGAGCGGGAACATAGGCTCGATTCTTATAGAAGAGCGTTCCATCATCAAAGCGCCAGTCGGAAAGGGCGGATTTCATAGGTGGAGCATTAAGCCCATCAAGAGCTTGTTGTGCAGCAAGGATAACGGGGTCGGAGAGAGGGTCGGTGGACTTCAGCGCAGCTGAGAGGTCGTGGTCGATGATGCGGGCAAACAAGGAATCGGGTAGGAGAGTGACATCATGATTATCGGAAGAATCGGGGGAGTGGTCAGGTCGGCGAGAAAGGGCATCTGGGGCAGCAAGCTTGCTTCCAGGGACATGATGAAGTTCGAGATCGAATTCATTCAGGGTAAGTTGCCAATGTGCTTGGCGGCGTGTGAGATTCTGGGCAGAGCGGAAGTAAAGAAGGTTCTTGTGGTCTGTGAAAATAATGACGGGATGAGGGTTTCCCTCAAGGTAGTGGTGCCATGCTTTCAAAGCGTGGATAATAGCGAGGAGTTCTCGATCATAGATCTGATAGTTCCTTTCGGCAGCATTAAACGATTGGGATAAATACCCGCATGGGTGATAGGCGCCATTTTCATCAGTCTGAAGGAGCACAGCTCCGGTGGCAACGAGGGACGCGTCAGTGGCAAGGGTGAATTGCCGGGAGGGATCAGGGTTTCGGAGAACGGGTTCAGAGAGGAAGCATTGTTTCAGCTTCTGGAAAGAGTCAGTGCAAGCTTGAGTCCATTGGAATTGGACATCTTTCTTGGTGAGGTCAAGCAGGGGTCGGGCGAGGTCGGAGTAGTGGGAAATGAAGTGTCGATAGAAGTTGCAAAATCCAAGGAAGGAACGGACTTCTTTCACGGAAGAAGGAGTTGTCCAATCGCTGATTCCAGAGAGTTTCGCAGGATCCATTGCTACTTGTCCTGGTCTGATGATCATGCCGAGATAGTCAACTTCTTGTGCATCGAAAGTGCATTTCTCGGGTTTCAGGAAGAGGGTTTCTTTCCGAATGGTTTCAAGGACACGGCGGGTACGGTTCTGGTGTTCTTCTAAGGTTTTCGAGAAAATTAGGATATCATCCATGTAAACAATCATCCATCCTTCAGCGATTTCCTTCTGGAAGGTTTGATTCATATATGACTGGAACGTGGCAGGGGAGTTGCAAAGTCCAAAGAACATGACTTTGGGTTCAAAGAGTCCGAATGAGGTGGTGAATGCCGCTTTCCAACGGTCGTCGGGGTGGATGAGGATATTGTTATACCCAGAGCGGATGTCCATCTTCGTGAAATATTTAGCATCTCTGAGTTTAGCGATGAGAGGTGGAATCAGAGGAAGGGGATAGGCGTTCTTTATCATCCATTCATTGATGTAACGATAGTCTTGGCAGGGTCGAAGAGATCCGTCTTTCTTTCCTACAAAGAAGAATCCACTTGCTTGTGGAGATTTCGATGGTTGAATGAAGTCTTTAGCAAGATGTTCATCCAGGAAAGCTTTCACAGCCTCGGTTTCTTTCGGAGATAAGGGATAAGTCTTGGCAGACTTAGGGATAAATCCTGGTTTGGTTTCAATTCTATGGTCAACACCAGGGCGAGAGGGAGGAAGTTGGTTTAAGCCGTCTTTGGCGAAAACATCGGCGAAGTCGTGGAGGTAGGAAGGGACTAGCTCTTCAAAGGTTTTCTTCTTCTTCTCTTGAGCATCTTTGAGTGCGAATTCTTGAGCTTTATTGCTGGTTTTCAAGTATTCATCATTCTCGGCCTTTCTAGCAAATATCCAGGAGTTTCGGAGAGGAGTAAGGGCAGCTGCCCGTCGAATTTCAGTTCGGGAAGTTCCATCGCGAGTAAGAGAAGTGTCAAAGGAAAGGTTTTCGAAAATAGTGACGTTCGAGCCATCTTGGGCGTATTTGATCAATACTTCATCATTGTTGATCTGGTATGTGGCGACATCTTCTACTTTCAGGGTGAATATGGGGTTGGTAGGGACATCATCCCAAACATCATCCTTGGTTTCATAACAGAACAAAGGTTTCCTGCCAGGAGATGGGTCGGGAAAAAGAGGAAGCTCTTCTTCAGCATCATAGAAGACTTTTTCTTTCTTTCTTCGTTCCAAAGTGCGCTTTCCATTCTTCGGAAGTGGAGAGTGTAGCGGTGCAAACTTCTCCGGGTCTTCTTCTTCTTCGATGGTAGGCTTCTTTCGGATCGGATCGAGGGTGGCAATAGGTTTTCCAGGAAGTGGGAGTTTTCCCCATTTGTTCTGGAGTGCCTGTTCAAGGCGATGGGATCTAGGAGTAGCGGGAAGTCGGAGGGTATCTTCGGCCCAATTGATATCTGGGTTCATGGCCGAGAGCCATGGTTTTCCTAAGAGAATCATGTCTTGGTCGCTCATGTTCATGACATTGAATTTTCCTATCATGAGTCGATCATCGATCTTGATTGCGAGATGGCAATAGTGTGTGATTTCTCTTTTAGAGATTTCTCCATCGGCGTTTCGGATTCGGAAGGGTTTGTGGAATTCATGGACCTTGATTCCATGTTTGCGGACGAACATCCAATGAATGAATGTGGCTGATGCTCCGCAATCAACAACAGCGGTGGTTTGCAATGATTTTCCGGGATGTACGGAGGAGAAGATGGTCGCCTGGACCCTGAATTCTTTGGTCTTTCCTACATTTCGTGCGATACGTACATTAATACAAGGGGTGGCTAACATTGCGGTAGGCCCCTGGTTCAAAAATCCACTCTTCTGAGAGTTTCATCGTCATCCAGCTCTTCAATCTTGCTGCTGGTAGCTTCATCATCAGGCGCTTCACGCCTTACCGATTGTCTTTCTCTTCTGGTATCTCCATGGTTTTCATCATCAGGGGTTTCACGCCTTACCTGTGACTTTCCATAGTTATTCTTTCTGGCATCTCCGTTCTTTGGGTGGAAGCGAGTATCATTAGCTCGGTGTCCTTTCTCTCCGCAGTAGAAGCAAAGTCCTTTCTGCATGCGTTCTTGCCTCTCTTTGTCACTGAGGCGGTTGACGCGGTTGACGTCCATTGCATTAGGGTCCTTCTGATGAGTCGGAACGAAGCTGGGAAGATCGCTGATTATTGTTCTTCCTCTTGTTATGATCATCTCTAGATCGGTGGGAAACAAGGAGCTGGTAGGCGTTTTCGATCGCGATTACCTTCTTGACAATGCCGTCAAGCGAGTCAGGGATATCTCCTGAGTTGCAAAGCTTTAACAAAAGGGGGTTGCTGAGCCCTCGGAGGTAATAATCTTTCTGAGCGGCGAAGTTAGTGATTCCTGCTTTTCTGCACAACTGCTTGAACGTTGCAGTGTATTCATTGATGTCTTCTTTTTGTCTCAAGTGGACTAGCTGGTGAAGAGCGGTTCCAGCTTCATCAATCGGGAAAAAGCTCTGCTTGAACTTCGTGATAAAGGCGTCAAAGGTTCCATAGCCATTCTTGGCTCCTTCGATTCGGGCGTTGGGGTTTTCTTCATTGGCGAAAGTGATGAAATCTTCCATCCATGTGGCTGCTGTGCCAGTCTTCATGAATGAAAGGGCGAAAAGAACCTTCTTCTTCTCGGTGTTGTAGATCTCGTCATTGATGTCTAAATAGGCGTTAATCTGTGCAAGGAACTTGGTGGCATTCTCTCTTTTGCCATCATAGTCGGAGGGCTGTCCGATCTTGATCTCGGTGGGTTTCATGTCGTCGTCTTCTTCGTCGAAGTCTTCGGGGTCCTCAGGGTTTTCTGGTTCTTCAGGGGGTTGATCCCACGCTTCTTCTTCTTCTGGTTCTAGTGGTGGGGCAGTCAGGGATGTCTTCGTCCTTATCTAAAGGAACGGGTGCGATGTTTCCGATAGAGGATAGAGAGGTTCTTCCTTCTCCGATAGAAGGGTTGATAGCAGATGGTCCTACGAGAGGTACTGCTCCGTCAAAGGGGTTCTGAGGTACTGGTGGTAGAGCAAAAGCAGATGACTCTGATCTGGTTCTAGATGCTGGTCTGGAGTATGGATGTGATTGTCCAGCAGCTTGTGCGAAGCTATGCTGTTTCTTCCTGGAGGACGACGTCTTGTCGTTTCTTCGTGGTTCTTGGTATCAGAGATGGGGCCCTTCTGGTGGAAGGGTTCGAAATAAAGAAACTTGAATCTTTTGTTACGACTTGGGTAGTTCTACTCCGTCAATCCAATATAGGAGTTCGTGACAGAGGTTCTAGACGAAACAGCGGATAGAACCGAAGTCAAGTCTTCAATCAAGGGTTCAGACTAGTCTTCCTCAGAAGTACTAGAAGTAGAGTTCAATGGCTCCTTCAGGAGATCAGGTATCGGTGAGAACCAAGTAGATTCAAGTTAGAGAATACAAGAGTACAAGTAGGGTTTATATACGTATGAGAAAAGGATGCACGGACCATCAGGGTAAAGGGTAAAAGGTTCAAGAAAGGAAATAGGGCAAAGGGGAATGATGTCAGAGATAAGGAGCGCAGCTCCGCAGTGATGATGAGAAAAAGAAGTAGTACATGAGGCAAAAGCAAGGTCGGCGATCAAGAAGGCAGTGTCTTAATGGGAAAATGATGGGGTCACTGTAACACCTTCCAGTCCTGCAGTAGGATAATCATGGCCATCGTCATAATCATACCCATCAATTGATGCAGCAACAATAGATGTTGCAGTTGTGCCTCCTGAGTCAGAGTCTGCAAGCACAGAGACTTGTGCAGATGTGCTGGTGGGGTTATGCTCGTTTATGTTCTTGTGTCTCTTATTGTGATGACAATCTGACACATAAAAAATCGAAGATCAGTGATTGATTCAGGATATTATCAATACAATATGAGATGACAATGAACTGTCAATATGTTCTCCTTCATTCAACATTGAGTGTACTACAGCCCATGCAAATTTTTTGTCCTCTTTCTTCTTTTCCTTGCATCAAAGGCAGCTCTGCTTGTGTGACTTGATGCCTCTTGATGTGTAGGATTCATTACAATATTGACATTGGACCTTGCTGGTAGACGCAGAGGTCTGCATGTATTTGCGCCCCCCAGTGTTGTGTCTGAGTGCAGGCATATGTTACTGTAGTATAATATAAACAGGATGGAGAGTCAGCTTGAATTCAGAAATAGGACATGGAAAATTGTTCAAGGTGATAGAATCGAAGTTGGATTGCAATCAGCTGCTGACATAACCAACCGCTTGCAAGGCACAAATGCCCCTTGGAATGATCTAAAAATATACCCATGGTTCCTTGGAAGAATCTTGCATTGCAGATGCAATACAGCTAAATGATATCTCAATTTGTAATCATTGCAAGGCACCTATGGAAATTTCTGACAAGGGAGTGAGTTTCTTCTTTCTTCTGATGACCAAGGAGTTTGTGAGGTTAGAGAGGTCAAGTTTAAATCCTCATTGCTTTTGCACAATGGTTTGTCAGTCTCTGAAGCAGAGTTGGAGTCCTCAACCCCTGGCTCAGAGTTCTGCTTGGAGTCTGAGTGATTGGACAGTTCCATGCTATCATAGTCTCTGCATGACTTTTCTCCATCTTTCAAAGCTTTTCTTTTGTCTCGAATCCTTGACTCCAACTTCAACAACTTCCTTTTCAAAAGAATCAAGCATTCAGTGGTAGGGGGCAATGAGTTCAGCAACTGAATGCCCTCCAAACTCTCCTGAGTCCACACTTGATGCTCACTTGAATATTTTGAGTTTGGCATCTGTTTTAGTAAGAGTTCCTCATCTATAATGACCTACAATCCTTAGACAATTGGAATTGAAAGTGTTTCTGTGTGGAGAGGGGCTTCATTCTTCTGAAGGCTTTTGCAACTGAGAATCACTGCTTGTTTGAGTTTGAGAATTCACTGTTTGGGTAGCCATAAACAGATTATTGAAAATGATGGAAAGAGAGAAACAAGTTCAAAGTAGTGAAATTTTTCCTACTGTACAGCAGTAAGCAGAAAAGATGCAGTTCACCTGAGCACAGGTGCCCAAAAATGCACGGAGAGGGGCTTGATGCCACATAAGCACAGTGGTGCAAAGACTGTGCATGGTCATGGTCGTTGAATTTGCTTGACAAATTAAACCTGTAAAAACAAGTTTTATCTCCGATTAAATAAGTTTCACAAATTTCCGACACGTTATATTTCATTGGGCCTCAAAATCCAAAATTTTGTCTGGATGGGGGTCCAATATTTGGGGTCCTGTTCCACGTTACCGATGTTGCACGGACACAGTGGATCACACCACACTTTCACATGGAATAAAGGTGACCGAGATTTCACGAAAATACCATGTAATCGGCATATAATCTTGTTGTAGTTAGGCACCTCTTGTTTTCCCTTCATAATCACCTCAACTAACCAATATGTTTATAAATGTTTTGCAACTTTGAACCCTTTGCCCAATCTTGTCTTCAACCACGATGTTCACAGCCTGAGATGTGGCAGCGCCCACTGTTGACAGCAACATCACCACGATTATGCTGATGGTAGGCAGTCTTAAGCCCTTGGAGTTGGTTCCTCAGAAATGGATCTCACATGATTCGAGTGGTATGTACCGATGTTGAACTTGCCTCATTATCAATGAATCTCATTATTGTCGAGGCAAGAACGAGCAGATCATTACTGTGCGCCTATGACTGTGCTACTACTTAGTGTTGAAGACTCGGAGGTAATCTTCTTTGAGTATCCTTGGATCTGATCCGGCTTACAGAGTTTCACAGGGAACAATCATCGCAGCTCACTGTCATGCAACCACTGGTACACAGTATTGTCCTCTGAGTGTACATATGACTAATACTATTGTGTAACAGCGCATATATGCTAGTAATTGGTATTAGCCTGAAGCATGAATACTGCAACAATTGGAGTTGTCACTCAGGTCACTTCTGGATGCCGCCATTCTCGTAAGTATCTTCAATATTGTCAGTGGTCGTGTGTACTAGCTCATTTCATGTCAGTTATCCTACGAATGAATTTGCCGTTCCACTTGCAATGGCATGCGCTGTAAGTCCCCCGAGTCCATATTCGTGTTGTCTGTTTCTGACATCCATCTCGAGATTTAGTGGGGCAGATGTGGAAAGCATTCAGAAACATTGAGTTGCGTAGTATATGTATCTGTAACAGTATTTCAGCACCGTGATCTGAATGAATATTTGATTGTGTCCTATTATTATAACCTGCGTGAATTAATTGTATCATAGGTCTAAACCGGGGCAAATAAACAGTGCAGATTATTCAAGGAAAATGCACGACTTTATGTGGTGTTTACACGTCCATTACTTGGACAAAAAGTGAGATTTTGGTAGTGCCGTGATTCGGTGGGTATTGCGTGAAAATCTACCTATTATTCGACGTCTCCCCAATATATTCCCCCACCAAAATTACATCTCAAAGTGCGGTGTCAAGCACTCCATAATATCTTACCATGATTTGCGGGGTGTTTCGGAGCAATACCAAACTTATAAGTTGTAGTAATTGTCGGAAAACCTTCATCTACTACGACTCGGAGTGCAACCATGCTGGCTGCATACGTCTCACGAGCGACGCTCGTTCCAGTTCCTCTCAAATCCCGTGCGACCATATTTCTTAGAGTACGATGGTCCAGTACCCACGCAGAGGTTCCGCTACAAAACAAGTCGAAGGTGTGGGAGTCTCCCGATGAGGCAGTCAAAGATGTCAAGTCGGGCGATGTTCTCCTGTGTGGTGGTGAGTTTCATAACTTTTTGTTTTCATACCAGATGTATAATGTAACGTCCACAATTAGGTTTTGGTTTGGCTGGTGTGCCAGGTGGGTCTCAGTAGAGAAAATGAATCGTCGGACTGTGCAACTAAGCTAGGATGTGGCTAGACACTCTTCTTTCTGCTTTGGTCAAGCGCAAGGACGTCACACAACTAACGGCAGTGTCCAATAATGCTGGCGCTGGCGACTCCGGACTTGGTTTGTTTGTCCATGCTTCTCCATGATCCTCGAAGCTTATGAAAATACAACAGGAAAGCTATTCAACAGCAAGCAGATTGACAAGATCATTGCATCATACCCTGGTGGGTGAGTGCCCCGTCTTGTCCGTTACTGCGTAAAATCGAGCGTCTTTTCATTTAGAAACAAGGCCTTTGAGGCTCTATACCTCAAGGGCGAGGTGTCTTTGGAACTATGCCCACAGGGCACACTCGTCGAACGTCTCCGTGCCCATGCCGCTGGTATCCCAGCCTTCTTCACCCCTACTGGAGCATCGACAGCAGTAGAAGAAGGTTCTATCCCAACACGGTACAACGAAGGAGGATTTGCCAATGGAGTCAAGATACCAGGTATTAAGAAAGAATCACGAGAATTTGGAGGTCGCAAGTATATCATGGAACCGGCCATTGCTGGCGATGTAGCTTTCGTTCGCGCATGGAAAGTCGATGAGGTTGGCAACTGCGTTTTCCGGTGAGGAGGCCATTTTTGTTTGTTTACCTCAGTGCTGAGCGGGTTGACTTGGGTAGGTATACCCAACAGAATTTTAGCACTGTCATGGCAAAGAACGCAAAACTCACGATAGTGGAGGTGAGCACACCACGGTATTTCCGTGAGAACGTTGATACATTCTCTGTAGGCGGACCAAATCGTGCCTACTGGCTCTCTTTCACCAAACGCCATCCATGTTCCTGGTATTTATGTCGATCGGGTTGTTCAAGCCACCGCACCAAAGCAAATTGAACATGTCAAGCTTGCGCCAAGCCCATCATCTTCTGGTGAACAGTCCACTCTGAGTCCCGAGAAAGAGTTTGCACAGAAGATGCGCCATCGCACTGCAAAGCGCGCCGCCAAAGAGCTCAAGGATGGATTCTACGTGAACCTCGGCATCGGCATACCAACTCTCATTCCCGCTTACGTCGAACCCGGTGTGCGTGTTTGGCTGCAAAGCGAGAATGGTATTCTCGGCATGGGGCCATATCCTACGGCAGAGCAAGTGGATCCGTAAGTTGTGCTGCCGGGGAGTGTTTTCTCGTACTTAGCATTTCTTTATAGGGATCTCATCAATGCAGGCAAGGAAACTGTGACCTTACTGCCAGGCGCCTCGGTTTTCGGTAGGTTTGTCGCCTGCCTCAGCCTCAATTGCTAACGCCGCAGGGCAGATTCAAGTGAATCATTCGCTATGATCCGTGGTGGTCATGTCGATCTCTCCATTCTTGGTGTGAGTATTTTTGTACACTCGCTGATTTTCTGGATGATCTCATGACATTCTGGTTCATCTATATAGGCCATGCAAGTCTCGCAAGCAGGCGATATCGCTAATTTCATGATTCCTGGAAAACTGGTCAAAGGTTCGTGATTGGAACATGTTTCGTGATTCCGTCTTCCGCAGCGTTTTCACAATCGATCACAATCTTAGGTATCGGAGGAGCTATGGATCTGGTGTCTAACCCCGACCAGACAAAGGTTATAGTTGTGATGGAGCACTGCGCGAAGGACGGCAGTCCCAAGATTCTAAAGGAATGCACTCTCCCACTCACAGGCGCCCGTACTGTCAGCCAAATTATCACGGAGTTGGCCGTTTTCGATGTCGACAGGAAGAACGGTTACCTCGAGCTTGTTGAACTCCAGGAAGGCGTAACACTTAAAGAAGTCAGGGCGAAGACTGGCTGCGATTTTAAGGTTCGGAGCGATCTGAGCAAGCTTTGATCGCTTTCAGGTTTCGAGATTACTATCATTGAACAAACATTTAACCATCCTTTCCTTACGAAAATTGTTTGTTACAGCACGTGTATTGTTCTTACACCGCCTAGGTACTGTAATGGGCATGTTCAATAGCTGTTTCCCAGCTGACATTACCACGTATGTGATTCACCGTGCAGACACGGCTTCGAGACTGTATACCACCCTTGACAACTTCGACGCTCCTCGTTTCACGACATCCAAATTACAACTGCCGTTCACGATGGACATTAGAACGCTAGAGATTTTGCAGTTGCATGGACTTTGGAGTAAGGGAATCTATGACACCCTCTCATTGATATCTTCCGCGTGAAACTGACTTACAACAGGAAGTCCAGCTTCGTTTCGCTCATACTCATGTCTTTACCTGCACTTCGGCGGCTCGGCACACAATCAGGCTGAGTTTACTCCGACATGATGCAATTAAAATATGCTTGTCGTTCAAACAGCAAATAAATAAACTGTAGGGAGATATATATAGATCCAAGTTTTGATTATTCTAACCGATTTGTACCATGGCCACGGCCAGTAGTATACGGACTCTGCTCGATACTTCCAGACCTCCAACACTTTTTATCTTGTAACGACACGCTTGACATTGAGCAAAATTGAACAGGGTGCCAGGGGTTCCGCAAAGGTGTTCACTGGAATTTCGGAATTTGACGCCGACTCAGGACAGGAACGGTCACTGATAAATGTTTCACTAATGACGGGACGGAAACAGTGCTGCCGAGGCAGCCCGCATACATGGGCTTTGTGGTTGTCCTTTGGCTCCATAGGCGGAGTACCGACGCGTCGGCACAGATGTTCAATTCGTGACATGCAATTGGCATTCGCCCCAACAACCAAATTCCTCTGATTTTCCGTCCTGGGACCTGAAGCATGGCACCTACTATGGGTCCTGCTCTCCTCCTTCCTACGCATAGTACGCAGATTTTTCGACGATGCAAGGGTCTGACACCCTTCCGACTGTATATAAGACATTGTGCGACGCAGCCTGAGTCTTCTACACTCCAGCGGAAGAAAGTATGGGCATCTGCGGATGCTGCAGTGCAAGATGTGAAGTCTGGCGATATTGTACTGAGTGGAGGTATGTCTGCATTATCGCGGTTGGATTGGAGTTGACGTGAACTCATTCAATGTCAGGGTTCGGCTTGTGTGGTACTCCTGGTGAGTTTGTTTGCCGCCCGCCGGTTCCAAAGAAGGATGTCTTATAATCGCTTCACAGAGACTTTGTTCACTGCTCTTTCACGACGAAATGACGTGCGCGGTTTGACTGCCGTGTCAAACAATGCTGGTTCAAGTGATTTGGGTCTAGGTAAGTAGTTCGGTTTTCTGCGCCAAGTGGTGGAATCTCACTGATTCTAATGGACTAGTCAAGCTGATTAAGAGCGGGCAGCTTGACAAGCTTATAATATCATACCTTGGCGGGTATGTGCTACTTTGACATATAAGTCTATATGCTCATTGCTTGCTCAGAAATAAATACCTTGAGCGGATGTACCTTGATGGAAAGATGTCCCTCGAACTGGTTCCGCAAGGTACCCTCGTTGAACGGATGCGCGCGCACGGCGCAGGCATTCCTGCCTTCTTCACACCCACAGGTGCCTCCACGACTGTGGAAACTGGCGGCATCCCCATCAGATTCAAAGCAGGCGGCTTCAAAGAAGGTATCTTGATACCTGGAAATAAAAAGGAATACCGAGACTTCAATGGAAAGCGATACATCATGGAGCCTGCTATCGCCGGCGACGTCGCTTTCATCCACGCCTGGAAGGCAGACGAGGCAGGCAACCTCATGTTCCGACATGTCGCAAACAATTACAATAACGCCATGGCAAGGAATGCGCAGTTAGTTATCGCAGAGGTAAGGGAAATATGGTAACTATCTGGCACTGAGGCTTATCACGCTTCTAGGCCGAGGAGATTGTCCCCATTGGTTCATTGCCACCAAATGCTGTCCATGTTCCAGGAATATTTGTTGACCGTGTTGTGCAGGCCACTGAGCCAAAGGGTTTTGACATCATCGCCACTGCTCCACCACCCGGAACTACTGGCGGCCCCTCACCTGAAGAACTCCTGGAAAAAAGCACACGGCGCAGAATAGCAAAGCGCGCAGCACAGGAGCTCAGAGATGGCTTTTACGTGAACCTTGGTGTCGGCATTCCCACTCTCGTCACGGAATATCTCCGACCTGGCGTCAAGATCTGGCTGCAAAGCGAGAACGGCATTTTGGGAATGGGTCCGTTCCCCACCGAAGACCAAGTCGATCCGTGGGTATCGCTGGCTGTGTATTACAATGGTGTCGGTGCTAATAATAAGCTAACAGGGATATCACGAATGCTGGAAAAGAGACGGTCACTTTGCTACCGGGCGCTTCGATCTTTGGTGAGTGACGTCAACGCACGAGTGGGAAGCGCGTGTTAATATGTTGTACATAGATTCAACTGATTCATTTGGCATGATCCGGGGCGGTCACATGGACGTCGCCATCCTGGGTGTAAGTTTCATTTCGGTTGGTTGTGGGAACTTTTTGTAATCAAACATTTTCTACAGGCTATGCAAGTATCACAGGCCGGTGACATTGCAAACTTCATGATTCCAGGCAAGCTTGTGAAGGGTATGTGATTAAGCATCACATCTTTACCTTAACTCATGCGATACCTGCAGGCATTGGCGGAGCCATGGACCTGGTTTCAAATCCTGACAAGACGAAGGTCATCGTGGCCATGGAACACTGTGCAAAGGATGGAGGTCCAAAAATCATGCAGGAATGCTCGCTGCCACTGACTGGTGCACGGGCGGTCAGCCAGATTATTACCGAACTCGCTGTGTTCAATGTTGACCGGTCTGATGGCTTCTTGACGCTCATGGAAGTGGCCAAGGGTGTGACGGTGGAGGAGGTACAAGCGAAGACAGCCTGTGACTTCAAGGTCTCTGATAACCTTGGGCAGATGTAAGTTTGTGTTGATGGTAGTCCATGATGGATCAATAGATTGTGTTTGATTTCCACCCTCGATGTCTATGATATCAATTATACATTAATTCCGTTTTCCACGGCCATTCCAAACGAAGAAAGCAGGCGTCTTTGGTACGCTCAAATTTTTACATATATTTGGGATCGATTGCTGTAAAACAAGGCCGTTGCTTCGCATTGCGCAGTAAAAGATATATTTTAGACAGGAAGTTTTGTGATAACGAGGTGGCGCGTATGTATTACTTACACATGGGGACAGAAATAGACATGAAAATCTATTTCCCTTTGCGAGGGTTAGCAACTGTCTTACAACAAACATCACTTGGGTCGACTTGCGGACTGTGTGTCCACTGTTTGAAAATTCAGCTGGCGACGACGAACAATGAATTGGTTCGCTTCACTGTTCTCGACTGACCGCAAACAGTCTGTACGACGAGGACAAGCCATGTCGACAACGCACGAGGCCTTCTCACTCCCAACTTCGTCATCGGGTCATGGGCGACATCCAGACGCTTTCAACCCAGCGGCTCTTCAAACACCAGGACCACTCAGCCCAGCATATACATATCCCCCGCAATCCCCAATTTCTGCGTACAGTCATGTACCAACTTTGTCTGTCCATTCTTACTTTGTTTTCAATTCAATTATCTGACCTCCATGAACCTCCAGCTCTCGCTCACGACCAACCTCACTCCTTCCTCTTCATCACACGCCCTTTGTAGATTCAATGACCCCACCGCCACCTTACCCTCCATTAGAAAATACCTGGAATCGCCTAAAACTATGGCTGGCTCGGGAATACCCAGAACTAGGCGATACTCTCAACTATGGAATTCTTCCACAGGATCTCGCACAAATTGAGATGCAATTTGGTTTTGCACTACCGCAGGCGGTAAGGGAGTCATATCTTGTCGTGGACGGCCAAGAAGCAGAATCATCAGCGGGGTGCTCAGATGGTCTCTTCTTTGGCCTCTCGTTACTCCCCCTCGAAGCTGTCCTTGAAGAATGGCGGTTTTGGCGCGAAGTCGACGATGACCCTCAGACGGGAAGTAATCCACGTCTGCGCGATATCATGCGGTCTATACCTGATGGCTATGTGCGGAAAGAATACTCCCAGCGTGGTTGGATCCCTCTTGTCGTAGATAAGGCAGGCAACTATATCGGCGTTGACCTCAACCCTGACAAAGACGGCGCGGTGGGTCAGGTAATCGTCTTCGGGCGTGAGTTTGACACGAAGATAGTGCTTTGGCACGGGGATGGACCTGGTGGGTGGGCGCGGTGGCTAGCAAATTTTGTTGATGAATTAGAGAGTGGCGAGGGCTTTGAGCTGGGACAGACAGGAGAAAGTGAAGGCAGTGAGGATGGTTTAGGATATGAGGCATACTTCTTTGATGGAAGCGGGCGGGGGCAAGGGGATGGTGGTGGGGAGGCCGGATCGGGGGGACTGCGGCTCACCGGAGAGTATAGAGGATTAAATCCGATGGAGGCATGGGCTGACCGGAGCGTTAAGAAATGGTATGAATCAGGTTTGATCCACGGTGCTCCGTCACTGGATGAGAAGAAGGGCAAGGTACGTATCGTTACTCTTATTGGTGAGTTCTACAGTTCACATACTGATTATAGGCGCGGGAGAGACACGGCCTCGGTGTTTTGAAACTCGCTGACTCCGACGCAATCGTTCCTATACCCGTCTTTACAGACTTGAAACTCACAGAAGAACCTACCGATGTTATACCACAGCCACCTGTTCCCGCTATCTCCATTACTAAACCCCCAGCTCCGTTACCCGTAGACTTACCGACTGTCAATGATGTCGTCTCTCTCCCCTCGCCGCCAGATTCACAACGCTCGTCTAACGAAGATCTTGAAGCGGGCCGTGGACTTGGCATGCGGACAATACCAATAGACGTGGTAATCGCTAAAGTTCCTCCTAGACATTCTCCTCCTGTGAAAGTGGAGACTCTTGTCGACCAGGTCATTTCTACGGCAGACGACGTTCATATAGAGACGCCACCACCTTCAGTGGAAAACGTCACTGACCTCCTTGCTGACTCTGCTCCTGCTATGGATGCAGTTCCACTGCAACCCTTGACGCCCACTAATGCGGTGGTAGATCTAGAGGCTTCTGCATCATCAGATGACATAGTTACCTCGCGGCCATCACAAGAGGATGCTCAAGAACTTAGCACGACTATTCGGTTAGTCGGCAGTGGGGGCTCCTCTGGTATTGTGGATACCAACCTCGCAGACGATGCTGTTTCCTACCCAGCAGCAAATGTTATATCTGTGGCTTCTTCACAACCGGGCGGCTCTCCTCCGAAGAAGGACGAAATCCATGAGAAGAGCAAGTCGAGCCTGTCGTCGCTGAAGAAGATCGCTAACATTGGCGAGGGCAAGCGGAAAAAGGACTCAAGCAGTAGCATCAAAGAGATAATATGACCACCACGCGACCTACATACCACGGATCCGCATTTTTGACTTGTTCGACGGACATGGTTTGCTTAATGCTTATGTTCACTACAGCTGCGCGAGTGTGTTGTTTGAGTTATATTGCCCTTTTGTTACTAGCTTTTACCCTGACTTTTACTCCTTACACATCCACTCGTTGCATTGCATTGCAATTTTTTGTCTGATATACCCATACGTAACTACAAATCATTATCAGCGTTGCTCTGCGATTTCAGCTAATGTAATTTTCCTGGAGACCTATAGGTCACTGTTTATATTCCAGTCTTGTGGCAGATCTTCCCCTTAGGCTTGAATTGCCCGAAGCCTTGAAGTTGTTGTACATAGTAGGAATTTGTGCGTGACATCACGTGACAGCTTACCGACGTGTTGTTGGAGGATCTGCCTTTTTTGTGTCTTTATATTTCGAGCGCGTTGGTTTGGGTTTTTAAATTCTTCTTGGTTCTGTGCTGTCGTCGCAGAAATGCACTCACTTTTCTATGTCTTATTCCATCCGCTAAACACGCTCAACTTATGGCTTGAAGACGATCCGAATGCCAGCATCGTCGATGTATTATACCTCTTCACCACGTTTTCAGCATTTGGCATATGGTTGGTGTTTGACAGATACCAGAAGGCGGTTAATAGTGCGGTGCCTTTCCGCCACCCTGCTCCAGAGGTGCATCTCTTTCGTTCCTTCTACGGAAGATATTCATGACACTCATTCCTCCCGGTCGACAGGCAGCAGACCCCAATTGGCACTCTCGCATGATACCCGGCGCCAACCTCCGCTCGCATCTCCAAATGCCTGACCTCCTTCCCCTTCAATTTGGAGGAGGCGGACGCGATTACATCACGTGTTATGACCCTGCCAACAGCCTGCACCTCACTTCCGCTCTCGCGGATGATGCACGGTCAATCGAGGGGAAGATCAAACGCGCGAAAAATGCCCAGGTTAAGTGGTGCGAGACGTCATTTGGTGAACGGAGGCGCGTCATGCGCAGCTTACTAAAGTGGCTCGTGGAGAACCAGGAATTGTGTGTGCGGGTCGTGTGCCGCGACTCAGGAAAGACGAGTGAGTTGCTTTGGTGTCATTTTTTGCCGTTATCGAGATGATTCTTTGTAGTGGTTGACGCGGCTTTGGGGGAGATATTGACAACATGCTCAAAGCTGGAGTGGTTGATCAACCATGGAGAACGCGCTCTACGAACGGAAACCAGATATTCGAATTTGATGATGAGTTACAAGAAGTCGCAGGTCATCTACGAGCCGAAAGGCGTCGTGTCTGCTATCGTATCATGGAACTACCGTTGGTGTCTTTTTAGTGGTGTAACTGATAAAGTGGCTGATCAGATTGTAGCTCTTCATAATGCTTGGTCACCAATCATCGCGTCTATCTTTGCCGGAAACGCTATCGTACTCAAGGCATCTGAGCATGTTATTTGGTCTACGGAATGGTTTGTTGGCGCTATCCACAAGTGCCTAGAGGTTCTTGGATACGACGCCGACATTGTGCAGGTATGGATTAGGTTGATTTTCGTACTACATCCCTAACCGAATTTTAGACTGTCTGTTGCTGGCCTGATCAGGCAGAGGCACTGACCAAGTCGCCTCTTATTAAGCACATCACTTTTATTGGCTCAGAGGAAGTCGGAAGAAAGGTAATTAGATCGCTGCAGAGGCTCTTTGATTTTGATTTCAATGTTAAAAAAAAACTTTGCTGTAGGTCGCCATGGCTGCCACTGAACACCTAACACCCGTTACTCTCGAGCTTGGTGGAAAGGATCCTGCTATCATTCTACCAGACACGGACCTCCGGAAATGGTCTAGTATTTGGATGCGTGGTATATTGTGAGTTTTACGCGTGTTTGCTCGGCGCGTTCCAATCTAACTGATGTGTCAGCCAAAACTCGGGTCAGAACTGCATCGGTATTGAGCGTCTCATTGTTCACTCTGAACAATACGATGAATTATATGATATCTTGACGGACCGCGTCGCCAAGCTGCGCTTTGGGTCCGTGTTGGCGCCTACTCGCGAGGGTTACATCAACACCGTGGATTGTGGCTCTATGATCAGCAACGACAGGTTTGAAGTGCTCGAGGAGTTAATATTCCAGGCGCAGGAAGATGGTGCAAGAGTAGATGTCGGCGGGAAGGAGCTCCTGCATACGTCGTGCGAGGGAAGATCATACTTCCAGGCAACGGTGGTGGGTGATGCTAATCCTAAGTCAAGAATTGCACAGATGGAATGTAGGTGTTTTTATGCTACATTTTTCGAGGTGCTGACGTCGATATCTATCCATGAAGTGTTCGCCCCAATTGCGCTGCTCATTAAATATGATGATATTGATGACGCGATCACTATCGCGAATGGAACGCGGTACGGACTTGGCGCCAGCGTCTTTGGACCTCATCAGGACCTGTGCATTGAAGTTGCAAAGGAGCTTCATTGTGGCATGGTATCTGTGAATGACTTCGGAGTGTTTTATGTGAGCCGTTTTTGCCTCTCGCTAGCTGCTTACTCCGATGCTGAAATATGCTACTTTTAGCTCAAGTAAGCATTATTTTGATGGAGCCCAGAATGTGGTGCTTAATTTCCCCACAGCCAAGACCTGCCATTTGGAGGCACCAAATCCAGTGGATACGGGCGGTTCGGTGGCCCTGAAGGACTTCGCGCACTGACGAACCCTAAAGCAATTGTCACCGACCGCTGGCCATCGTTTGTGCAGACCAGTATACCTAAAGTGTTGGACTATCCCATACGCTCACTCGTACGGAGTTGGTGCGTCCCTTTTTTTCCTGTTGTTTCCTTTTTTGGGGTTCTCATCGGTGTTGTATGACAGGGACTTCGTACATGGTCTAATTATGCTACTATACGCTGATGGATATCGTGCGCGGTTCAATGGGTTGGTGCAACTTACGAAAGCCTGCCGATGATTTATGAAAGTATTGTTACTATGAGCTCCATATACCAGGCACTGAATTGTATTTTTTTGGGGGAAGCAGTCTGGGCCTGACTTCGTAAGAGAATCCTATCGGCAGCTTGCACTGCTCTTTAGTGAGATCTCATAATTGACCACTGCTCCTCATCTGCTCTATCGTAAACTGATTCATCCTATTGTTGGTGCTGCAGAGGAGTATAATTGACTGTACGGTCACTGCGGTGACCTCGGAGCATCTCAACTTCGCGCGCAAGTTTGATGTTGCCTTCTTACTGGCGGGATCCCCCCAGCACCCGACCCGACGCCACATCTCATAATACCACGGAAATTTCTCAGTGTTATGTCGCAAGCGGGCACGAGATCCATCATATGATCCTATGATATTGTCCTGAACACTCGCACATGAGTACTGAGTTTCTACCCTTTTGGTCGTGTTCCGTCGGAAAGTGTGCCCTTTAGTCTTTCAAGTGGTCTCCCTGGAGCTCGTAAGAGCAATACTTGCATGAACATTTTCAAACACCTGAGAAGTTGCGCGAAGTTACATAATGATAAGGGAGCTGTGTGTATACGTGATGTTGTCAACTTGGCATCTTTTCATTTAGTATACATCCGAGGCTAAGTACCTCACCGTCAGTACGGTATTTAGCACACCAACGGTAACGTAGCTGCGTCTATTCTACCAACCCTCTTCGTACACAAGTTTTTACTTTCACTCATTTTCAAGTTTGCCATACCTCAGCTGGAAACGAACAGGAAACGAATCATCCGGAAACCGGTGTCAAGGCGCCTGTCAGATGCAACTGACGGTGCTCGGTTCCAAAACTCCTTCATAACCGCCTTCGATGGTTCGCCAGCAGACATATTTCTTTTCATTTGGCCCTTCATTTATGCAACGAATGCGAACTCTTGCAGACCTTGCCCTCAGGCGATTCGGAATGTGCGTACTTTCTGCAGTCATTTTGGCTTCGAGTCTGACGCAGATGCAATCAAGACATTGCGCGACACATCAAGTTCGTCTCATCCTTATCTCGGCGATTGTCATCACATCCTTGTCGTACCCTGCACTTGCTATATACTGGTCGACCCCATCTTACTCGCGATTTGACCCTACATCAAATGCACTCGGCTCTTTCCTCGCTGCTCATGCGGCATATGACGGCTACATACAAAAGGACGTACATCAACTGTGGGATGGAAACGCCAACCTCCAAGTACGAGACGACTTCCTCACACGAGCACGCTGCGGAAGTGACCGTACGCTTCGTGTTGAACGCATTCTCGTCAATACAGCAGACGGAGCAGGGGCACTTTCCCTGCAAACTCTGCTTTACACTCTTCAGCTAGAAGGACGGATCCTCCAGGGACTTCTGGATCATGGAGTCTCTTGCAATAATTTGAACATGCATAACTGTTTCGTTATCAGTCCTCTTTCCTTTTGGGAGCACGATGAGGAGCGCCTACGCAGCGACGGGAACATCTCTCTGACAGTTACCCGCTCCGAAGGTGTCACAGCTGCAGGTATGCATGTTACACCGCCGATGGTTCTTACAGGACGCGACTCCACACAACGTAATTCTGCCACGCCCGACTCTGCAATGTTCCTGGCACTTACTTATGTATTCCCCGAGACGGATTGTTTGAGGAGTGCTGGCCATGATTCTTGGCTACAAATCATCAAGAACTCGACACAGGAGGGCGCAGAAAGTGCACAAATGTTTGCAGTGACTGCGGAACCGAAGCTAATCGCACTGGAGGTATGTGCATTACTATCCGTGGCTCGTGTGCGGATTCTCAGTGTCTGCAGTACAACCATAGCCTATCCAAGACTACGGGAACTTCGTCCATTTCAACATTCTTATACCTCGCGTATGGTGCATTTTTTGCATATGTCTCATGGTCAATGAAGCGCATGAACGGTGTGCACACCCGTATCGGTCTCACCTTCACGGCACTTGTTGAGATTGCGGCAAGTACTATCACTAGTCTAAGTGTATGCGCATTGTTGCGATTTAAAGTGACCATGGTTCCCTGGTAACGTTTCATATCTAGTCGCGTCAAATAAACACTTACCATAAACAGGAGTCTTCTACCTATCGTTATCATCTTCGTTGGCGCAGAGAATATGTTTAATCTTGTGGATGCGGTGACCCGAACATCTATCACACTCCCTGTCAAAGAGCGCATCGCTGAGGGACTGAGCCGTGCTGGAACCTCTAATACACTCAAAGTCGTGGCATACAACTCCATTCTGGGCTTCATCGCATTTTTCTCTGCGGGTGCAATTAGACAATTTTGCACCTTTGCGGTGGTGGTCCTCGTTGCGCATTGGTTCCTTGCGCATACGTTTTTCCTGGCGGTACTCAGCATTGATATACAAAGGCTGGAGGTGAGTTCACCTGAGTTTGTATACGTGGGTTAGTGCTGAAGTAGATGGGTTCAGCTCAATCAATTGCTGAGACAAGATCCGAGCATAGCACCCGCTGCATCTACTTCGACTCGTGACGCCCCATTGGAGAAAAATGCGTCTAACTGGCAGCGAGTCACGCTCAATGCGAAGGAATCACTCAAAGGCCGCGCGTTGACAAATATCAGCCTGTTACTGGTATGTATGAATTCGAGTTCAATATGTCTATGTATTTATGGTCTTTCTAGCTCCTTGCAATCACTGCAACACTTTATGTTATGACAAGACCTGCTACTCGTGAAAGCGAGGCAGGATTCATCATTCCTTCCACTGTTCAGCAACGCATGCAAGCAGCCCACCGTCGCCCGGATTCGCAAGATCCCGCCTGGCGTATTTGGAAGACACTCAATCCCGATGAAGAGCCACTAGTTCATCTCCGTCTTGAAGTCCCGACCGTCGTCGCGTTCCAGCCTGATACAGGGTCAGAACGGGGTCACGAACACGCCCCTGGGCCTGCACGTCCCATCAGCCTCGTTTTTTGGTTCTTTAAGTTCGTCATCTTGCCAATTAGCGTGACAATCGCCACGCTGTATGGACTGCTGCTATACCTGTTGAAAGATGCCGAGCTTCTCGAGGCACAACGGAATCGTGCAGAGGCTGATGCACCTTCTCCCAAGGGTGAAAAATTGCTAAATGGAGAAGCCTCTTTCAAGACACTATCGCGTGCTTTTGCGACCGACGTCGAGCTGCTTGCATCAAGCAAAGACTGCGAAGTGATAGCTGCAGTTGGACTGCAGAATGAACTCAGCATATGGCACTTTAACGACCCGAACCCTGTCCTCATTGATACAAGCGACATCTTGCTGAGTATAGGCACCACATCGTTCTCCCAGGAGCGAATAGCTGCAATCGCCTTGGATGACGCGGGAGAGTATTGTGCTATAGGGACCACACATGGGACAATTGGGGTATGGTTCATGGCAGGGAGGAGCGCAAGACCATATGCAACCCTCGCACCGCCCTCGATCTTACTAGGGGTTAGGGAATTGCATTTCGCGCCCCCGCTCCAATCAGTGTTGAAGCAGAAGAACGGACCGCAGTCTCGTCCATGTACACCTCCGCCAGGTCCTCCCCAACCAGAGCCCCTCGTTGTTGTGTACGAGGATGGAACCATCGCCCAGTGGGTCATAGACGACCACCCGTCGGCGTCTTTTATCTCCCCAGTGTCGTCCGAGCGTATTTTGCAGAGCCGTCTTCTCCGTGTTCGCTCAGATGACCGAATATTGGCAGCATTCATGATGGCAGATGGAGCTCTGGAGCTGCTCGGCGTATGCGAAGCTCGGAGTGCTGTGCCAATCCGCTGTGCGCTGCAATCAGGCGACCCAACGGACCGTGTCAGCAAGGTGGATGCGTGTAAAGTCAGGTTAGACGGCAGGGATCATATAATTATTGGCGTCGTTTCAGAATCTGGCGTTATTTCCCTATGGGATGCCGGGTCCTCTGAGTGCATCTTCATCCTGGAGGAAAATCATGGCACTATTGACCAACTGCGGATATCCAACTCTCGTATCGTGAATTGCCAGTTCTGTGGAGAACCGCCCATGGACAGTTTCATGGTCTCTGTCTCGACTGGACATCATGTGATTTTCTACAAGGTTTACATCACGTCACAGGGAAGGAGATGTACGTGCCCCCAGAACAATCCGCAACAGTCGACCATCCTGGAATTGGCTACGGGCCGGCGCTCACGGAGTAGCAGTGTAGCCTCAACTATAGGACCATCCTCGGTGACATCCACACGGAGGTTATCCTCTGCTAGCACTGCCTCCGCGCCGGACACCTCAGCATTTCCTGTTTCTGGCCACGGGATTCTATCCCGCAGAGCCTCAGAAAAAGGACTCCGTCGCCTCTCGGAGAGCTATGTGCTACCCCAATTCACAGATGAGGATGATGAAGGACATTCCATCCCCATTGACCCACCAATAGTATCGCGTCCTTCGACGTGGTCCAACGTCGCTGTTCTAAGGGCGGGCGAAGCAGCGTGCGAGCGGGGGGGCTGGGACATTTCAGGCGAAAAAATTGTAGGCGTCCGTCGCATATCCCGAGTGCACACAAAAGGCTCATTCCAGCTTCCACCTTCATCGACATCACGTGGACTAACATCCGCAGTTCTAGACCGGTGGGAGGTCTGGTTGTTCGACACTGGTGTTTCAAAGACACGAACTGCTGCTATGTCGAGTTTAACTGACGAACTCCCCCTTTCTCTTCGTCGATCCTTCTTTTCTTCAATGTATCTCAGCCAGCCACCCTCACCGACTGCTGTGCCAGAAGAGTATCCTCGCATTCCATTTACGCGAGTGTCCCCCTTCCTCGCGATCCGTGGAGCCGCGATGGCGGGCTTCGGGAATACTGTTGGCCTTTTCCTTGTTTCATGATATTTATTATGTATGGATACCTTTACATGGGTGCATTTATGGAGGATGTTCGCTATTGAAGTGCAATCTGTCTTATTTACCGTAGCTCTTGTTGTGATAGGATCCGGCTGGATCTTGTATATTGTACTTGTTTGAATAATCATGCACTAAATTCATCTCTGACGGGCGACTTGGAGCACAGAAGATCAAGATCGATCAAGCCTTGGGGGCCTGGGGCAGACGACTCAGGGGGGAGGAGCTTTATTATGTAATCGGAGGTGCATCATGATATCAATCGTCGGCGGTCGCCGCCGTTGATCGATAGTTACCTGCTCTGCTAGTGACTAGGCTGGCCAATCTCAGGCTTGAGGGGAAAAACTCAATTGGACTTTTACCTTCCTTACCGACTTATCAAGATTGACGGAACAGCCAGGGATCACATCTGACATGGTTTGCAAGCTCTTCTCCTGAAGTTCTCAATGCCATTTGTCCGCACGGCCATCAATTTTTCTGGCAGGGGCTACGCTTGACTTTGAGTTGGACGAGGAACTCGAGCATGGGATCGAGATGAACGGTGCATTGTCATTCACTAATTCACGTATCGCTGCCGTCCCCGAACTACCCAGGACCCTGCGTATATCGTCTGTCAGAACAGCACATAATATCCTTATCATCGTGGATGACCTTAGTGTTTTCTCACGCAGAACAACTCGCCTACCATCTCTGCCAATTTTACAAGCTCTCCCCTGGTCTTCACTCGGTCTCTAGCGAGCCATTACACTTCCAGCGACAGGGATCTGGTCGTGGGTCCAGGTAGTGCTTCCTGGTAGACACAAGCAATTGCATCCGTTCCTTCCACATCTACTCCGAGTTCAATTGTGGCTGGCTTGTTCTGGCTCTGTGAGCCTCTCACCCATCGCACCTTTGAATGTACGCTGCCAATATCAGCATCACAGAGCTACTCACATTGCGATTTTCAACTCCCCAAGGTTCTCCTTTCTGCGCATGACCATTGGGACAAAGGCTACGAGTGTCATATTGCCTATATCTGACCAGTGGGTACTATTCTCCCTTAGGCAGAGCGGTCTTTTAGACAATGCCAGCGGACTTGCGAGATTGATGTGCTTCACTTGGGAACCTTGAGGTGTTTTTGGTCAGATATCACCTTATTCATGCTCCAAATCCCATTCGTCTATGTATAATTGGTCGAGATTTGGTTCCCATCCAATTCAACCGTGGTAAAGATACTCAACATCTTTACCACGAAATACATTCTTCGATACGTTTTGGCTCTTTAACCGACTCCTAATACCAGCAACAATATGCGACATCTTTGCCTCCAGAAAGCTTCCACCCCGATGATTTTTCTCGTCTAAAGACCATTGTAGTGGACAAATCAGATGTAAATGGAGTTAAGTTGCATGAAGTGACTCGAATTCGGTGACTCATTCTTCCCTTGAATCAATGGCTAATATTCTCGGATGACTGGCCTGTATTTATCAAAGTATTCGATAGATTTTGGTCTCCCATGCTGCAGAAATTGACCGTAGTGGGAACACCACTGGCAAACAAACCGGAAGTTGATTAGCGGCGCTGGCTGCTGCATCTTGCCACGTGCAGGCGGTAGACCTTCAGGTGCTGCCCCACTTGCCGAACAAAGCCATCTCGGACAATTGGCAGGAATATTACAAGTGGCATCAAATAGCAACGAGAGCAACTACTAGTGTGATAACTGCGCTACTTGATCATCTCTAATATTCTCAAATAATCTTCTCGTAAGCTTTGGAATGTCTCCTCCAGTTTTTCCAGTCTTTCTTCCTTCTCCAATTGGGCCAAGATTTCCTGTTAAATATATTAATGAAAGGGGAGATGAAGCTGGCGGCGAGACCTACGAAGTTGAAACGATATAACCGCTCCTTGACCTGTAATCGATATGCTTTTGCGGCCTGAACATCGGTGGGGTTGAGATGCATCAAGATTAGCATTTCCATAAGCCGCTGCCATTGACGCTGAAATAACTCAGAACAATAATCAGAGTAAACGAATTCAGGCCTTACCCCCGCCATCTTGAGTTGTGTCCGAAACGACTCAGACCAAGATTTATCTATCGGAGGACCCATTTTCCCGGTGACTTTCACCATACCGGATGATGCACCCATCGGATTTGCTCGAGCGCGAGCTTTCCGTTTTTGTACCTTTCCTCCACCGTGCGAAACCGCTTCGTTGCCAAAGCCTTCTTTCATGAAATTCCCGTTGTTGAGGAGCATCCTGAGGTCGTTTCGATCTCGTAGGTCCTCGAATGCCTCGGCGGGATCTTCTACTGTCAATTCAGATATGAGGGGAGTGAGGAGGGCGTAGTTGTAGATTGTTTTGTACAGCTCAGCTTCAGAGGCTTGAGCGTCAATAGAGGCAGAGGACAAGGCATCAGTACTTACATCCATGGCCTTGGTGTTGGTATGGTGGTAAAATTACAAATTGACTTGTGCAAACCATGTATTAATTATGTAGGTCTAGTTCGCAAAAGAAGTACGCACCTAAGACGAAGACGGTGTTTCTCGGGAAAGCAGTAGAATTTGTACACTGATGAATACCCAATGAAATGGTATGTCTTTGTGCCATTTTGCCGCTTGCGTTTTTCGTACCTGTTTGCGCGCGGTTAAATAGTCTGATAGATACGAATGAGGAACTGACAACACAAAAAAGTGCCAAGCGTCGTCGTCTTCACTGATGTAAGAGCCTGCTTCAATGTATAGCAGAATGAAAATCTGCATTCGCCTATGATATTCTCTGAATCCTGAATCGTTCCATGTCGCCTGTACGCGCCTCAATTAAATTTGATAGCAGAAAGTGTTCATAACACTCACGTGGTACACCTCGTACTCGACCACTTCTTGAGTGGCAGATCCGGATCCTGACGTGCTTGGCGCGGGTCGAGTATAAGTGTGTACAACGTTGCCTATAGGCTTGAAAGAAGCCGCATCTTCTTGGACGCGTGTGAGAAATGCTGCTTCGTCTGTATCGTAGTCTGACAAGTCCAAAGTTAGTCACAGAGCAGCAGGTATGAGAAGTCAAACGTACCAGGGGGTATGAACTCTTTTAATATGCCTTCCACATTGTCTACGGTTGTAGACGCATCTAACTTCTTAGCGTGACGGACAGAGAGGTATTGTGCCAGCGAGCCTGAGGCAAATCGAAGCTGCAGGCCACCAAGTGGATATTCAGCACCGGTGTCGACTCACGAATGAGATATAACGCACGTCAATTACCAAGTCTTGGTAGCCATAAATCTTTTCGTCCTCTCCGTAGATCTAGCAGCGTATCACGGGAGACTGCGCGTAAAATAAAATAGAAACATACAGGGTAAGTGAACGTCGGATGAAACTCCTCATAAGTTTCCTCGCCTCCGAGCACCTGTTTATCCTCTTCTGCTCGGACTGCGCGGAGCGCGTTAGTTATGCTCAAGTTCGTGCATAATGACCCACCTAGCGAAAGAGTGAGAGCCTCATTTGCATCTGCTGTCCAGTCTACCGTTGCCATATTTTTTACAGGTAACAGACGGGTCGAAGCTCAGCGCTCAGAGCTAACTTAATGATCGTTGGCAAATGTAACCCCGTGACGCGTTGTATACTCGTCTTTGTCACTTAACACACGTGACCTTCAACTTTCGATGACGCAGCAAGCTTCGATTCTGACCGAGCAAATCCTATAAAATTAGAGTGCAGACGAGCAGTTGCTTGTCCAATTCCTTAAGGTGGCCCCTTTATTGCAAAACGCGCTATCCGTTGCGAAAATCGCAACATCCCAATCCTTGATACGCCCACAAACATCGTGGCGGCTCTTTCAGGTAATGCAGTGCCAATGTGCTATGATAGGCTCATCATTATCATAGGTCACCTGAATAGCTGATCTTCTCTTGTTCCTTTACCACAGATATCAAGATCATTCTCGAATTCCTCCACTAATATGGCACCACTCAACAAACTGCAAGAGAAATATGACTATATCTGCATCGGTGGTGGAAGCGGAGGAGTTGCATCATCGGTGTGTCATTTCAAGAGGGTGATCGTGTAGAGATACTGACCGCCCCTGCCCTAGCGTCGCGCTGCATTGTATGGCAAGAAAGTTGCCCTCATTGAATCGTCGCCGAATCTCGGCGGTACTTGTGTGAATGTTGGCTGTGTTCCCAAGAAAGTGCGACATTCCCTGCTTCTCATATCTTACCCCCCTGACTATGGCTGGTATAGATCATGTGGCATGCGGCCGACCTTGCAGACCGTCTCCGCCATGCAAGCAAAGGGTATCATTTCGAAAATGTCCCGCCGCCCCAGTTCAATTGGGCATCCTTCAAACCGCAGCGTGATGCATACATCCGCCGGCTGAATAGCATATATGAGAAGAACCTCGAGAAAGAAAAGGTAGACTATTACGGCGGCACTGCTCGTCTAGTCTCGCCCAACGAGGTTCAGATCACGCCATCCGACGGTGGTGAGCCATACGTCATCGCAGGTGATTACATCACCGTTGCCACCGGAGGTCGCCCTACCATGCCAAGCGAAGATCAGATTCCTGGCGCGAATCTTGGAATCGATTCGGACGGCTTCTTTGACCTCAAGGACCAGCCGAAGCGCGTGGCTGTCGTCGGCGCAGGATACATCGCCGTTGAGCTCGCTGGTGTACTCAATACGCTAGGTAGTGAGACGCATGTTCTCATTAGGCGCGATCGCGTTCTCCGTACCTTTGATCCCATCATCCAGGATACACTTACACCATGGATGGAGCACACTGGAATCAACATCCACAGGAATACATCGGTCACCAAGGTTGAAGGCCAGAAGGGTGGTGAATTGACTGTGCACCTCAATGATGGCACACAACTCAAGGTGGACTGTGTGCTGTGGGCCATTGGAAGACACGCAAACACTGAGGGTTTGGGTCTCGAGGAGCTGGGAATTCAGCTCGACAAGAAGGGTGACGTAGTTGTCGATGAATTCCAGAGGGCCTTGTTTGTAGAGGGCAAGCCTCAGCTGGAGAATATCTTCGCGGTCGGTGATATCCAGGGTAAGGCGCTCTTGACGCCTGTCGCTATCGCAGCAGGTCGGCGTTTATCAAACAGGCTGTTTGGGCCTGAGAAATTCAAGAACGACAAACTGTCATATGAGGACATCCCAACGGTCGTTTTCTCGTGAGTTGTACCGCTCCCTTTGTCGAAAGTGTTTGTTCATAGCGCATATAGTCACCCCACCATTGGCACAGTAGGCCTGACGGAACCTGAAGCTCGCGAGAAGTATGGGTCTGATGTGAAGATCTGTGCGTTTGTTCTCTCTATTCGAATGCACAAAATATTAATTGCAGCATAGACAAATCCTCATTCCGTTCGCTTTACTTCTCTCAAATCGAGGAAGAGCACAAGGAGCCTACCGTGTATAAACTCGTTGTTGTTGGCGAAGAAGAACGTGTAGTTGGCGTCCATATTATTGGACAGGGAAGCGACGAGGTAATGCAAGGCTTTGCAGTGGCCGTCAAGATGGGAGGTGAGATCTTTCCATCGTCATATCTTTCAGTTGATAACTGATGCGTCTGTTAAGCTCGGAAACAGGACTTAGATGACACGGTTGCTATTCATCCAACATCTGCTGAAGGTGAATGAGCTCCGTCGCTTTACTTAGATTTGACGTGCTAACGGGTGCACTCAGAACTGGTTACTCTTCGTTAAGCCAGCCATGCTGGTAGGGATCGGGCATTATACAGCATAAAGTCATGTGTACTCGTAGAATTCGGAATTTACGACTTTAAACAGCGGAAGCTTACCGACGAGAAGAAAGAGACGAGTTGCATTGCAAACAGTTACAATCATTAACGGACCAATGAGAAAGTAAGGTGACAGAAATTGCAATCCGAATGACATCAAAAGCACCACGAAATCTAATTCCACACAACGGATGCACAATTGTATGCATTTGTGCCAGTAAACGCAAAAGATGCACGCACGACACTCGAGTCAATGGAGTAGTGATTCAAAATGATTTCAAACTCGATGCAAGCGAGCCGTGTTTCGATACAATAGTGTTTACACAAAAAGCGGGTTTCAATCCCGAGGCCCAGGGTCACCGCTCTTTAATAAGTTTGAGGAGTCCACTAACACACCCTGCCACTTTTGGCAGCTCGTACACAAGCCAAAACGCTGTCTCCTAATGTCAGCCAGAGTTGAGCAGAGAATTTGAATGCTCACCTTATTTGTGTCGCCCCCAGTGACAGCAGGTATGGGCTACCCAAGAATGACCCTTGGGAGGCTTTGTTCGAATGGCGGCGGTGAAATCATCCTGTGGGGACACCTGTGTCAAAAAAAATGTAGGTTGGTCGACATGTAGCAAAAGGGTCTATTCGTTACACGTCGCCCAGTCTACCGTCCTAGAGGAGTCGAGCATCACTGGCTCTGAAGTAAACGACGCTTTGTCAAAACGGGAGGTTGGTCAACATGTAGCAAATGGCACATCCGTTACATGTCGACCACTCTACCGTTTTAGAGGAGTCGAGGATCATTGGCTCTGAAGTAAACGACGCGGGCCATGGATGGTGGATGACATTGGCAACATAGCTGCCGTAGATTTATGTTGTTTGGAGACAGTATTAGAGCTGGAGAACGACACTGTATCGTGTGTCTACGACATGGCGGGAGACGACAAAGAGAGGATGGTCTTCGACGTGGGTATTTATATGTAGTCGGGATTATCCGAACGTCGGACGATGACGAAGGATGGAATGCCAAACTCTGACGTGGCCGACACAGGAATTCAAACAACAGTCAAACACACCTGCCATGCATATTCCAACTCAATTCCAACTAGGTTCCCATCCCACCGTGACTGCTATCCATGCCCTGGTGCTGTTCAAGTACACCAGAGTATCGAAGTATGCGAGCCATGCAATGCGACACTCGACAATCCTGTCCCGTCGTGCGTTTTACGATGTGTCTGGTCGTTGAATATACAAAGTTGCTTCCGACCATCGAGTACGTAATACGCAACCCTATGTGATTACATAAACAAGCTAGGCTGAAATAGAACGCTTTGCCTTGATTTCACAACCACTATCCTCTTCAGATATCATATCTTCTTACCTTCATCCATGTCCCCCTTCCCCATATTTCACAATCTAGACAATCCAGCTAGCTTCCCTGCATTGTCCTCTTATTCTGCTGAGCAGATATCATTACCCCTGGAACAGCCCCTGTTCAATGTTCACCAAAAAGCTGCCGACCTTGCTGCGCTAGATGCAATATCCGAAGATGACTTGCTCGCCATTGTTAAATTCCTATTCTCGTCTGCGCCTGGTGCCCAATCACTACCTACCGGAAATCCAAATATTTTGCAGGAGTCGTCCTCAGAATTTCAAAATGATTTTACTGCTGCCGTCCGAACAAGGCTTCCCCATCCCCGGGTAGCTCATGCTTGCGATCACTGCAGGCGCCGCAAAACAAAGGTTAACATTCAAAGTCTCTTTTATTTCAATTTTGGCTGACGTTAGGGGACAGTGTTGTGGGGAACAGCCAGTGTGTACTAGCTGTAAGAAAAGAGGCAGGGTATGCCAGTGGACCCCTCTGAAGACTACTAAAGAGCGGCGAAGCCGGAAACCCTATGACGTTAGTATTCCATACCGCCCACGACCTTGTGCATCTGCACCAACTCCCCCGCACATTGCGGCGCCTAGGGTGACGTATCCGAGCGTTATGCTTCCGAATCCGACGAGCTTCTGGTCTTTTGAGGATGGCATGTCTGCATCACAGGCAAATACGACGTCGAATGCACCCTTCATAAAGCCTCCGATGCAAGTACCCACTGTATGGAGTGCTCCCGCGCAGTGCGATTGGCAAGATGTCGATTTTGATGTCCAATCAATCCCATTCTCTCCTTCCTCCTGCCCTTCTTTGTGGAGCGACGATTCATCTCGCGGTTCATCGCCTCTGGGCACACCGATATCAGCCACATTTACCTCGGCTAGCCCTCTATTTTTTTCCTCGGAGGAAACGATATTAAATCCCGATGAGATAGAGACTTCCTTCGACGATCTGTATCAAGGTCTAACTTCCGAGTGGTATTCGCTCTCACAAAGATGGCCGGATGAAACTGAGAGTATTTTTGCTCAGTAAGCTTTCGTTCCTTTGGCGCTGGTTGTCAATGGAATTTCGTTCTTGAGGGTTTGCAGTATGGACGCTTTCGCGATATCTGTAAGCCTGTACAGTGATGTGTTTTTAGTGTAGCGACAATAAAACATCATTTATAACTTCATTGATTCGGTTCGATTTGTTACGCTTCTTACTACTCACGGTCGGGGTGTGCCTGGCATAGTATTCCTAGGTGGGAATCAGGGATGTAATATATACTACTCGCTGCACACATTGTCTCCTTCGTACCTGCTGAGCCTTCTAAGCACCGACTGGTCGATTGGAACACCCTTCTCTCGGAGAACGCAGAAATCTTTTCATACCCAACAGGTGAAGTCACTATTTTCCTCAACGCGCCGGATGCTCCATAGACCGTTGTCCGCGTGCGATGTAAATGACAGGACTGAGGGCGTGACACACTGAGCCACAACATCTAACTCGTCAGCAACGCTCAGATGTTCTTTCCCTCCTGGTTCGCTCAACTGACGGTTACAAAATATCGAACGGAAGCATGTCGAGAAGTTTGCCGCCAAAGTTGGAGTGTAAGAGGAGATGTAATCATGGCTCTTCAGCTCACAGGGTCCTGATGTGCAAAGAGGAATCAGCGTGTGTTCAGCAGTAGGACACCACCAGATGTATGGGCACAGGGAGCGTTCCAAAATACTTGAAATATAAGGCCCACCGCTTACGCCATCTCAGAGCTTGCGTAAAACGGCAACATTCTTGTAGGTTGTAAATGGGACGAGGAGATACTGCACGCATAGGAGACGCCTTGAATCAGAACGGTTGGTTCGAGACTGTCTGTCTGGTATAAAAATAATACATTTAATGCACAAAGGAACGATGGTAATAACATTTCCCCATAATAAAATCCGCGAAACCTGAAAGCAAATCAAAGCTTGCTCAGATCTCTCCGTACCTTGAAATCACACCCAGTCTTCGCCTTAACTTCTTCAAGTGTTACGCCCTCCTGGAGCTCGACAAGCTCGAGGTAGCCGTTCTTTCTGTCGACGTCGAAAACGGCCAACTCTGTGATGATTTGGCTGACAGTACGGGCACCCGTGAGCGGAAGAGAGCATTTCTTTAGAATCTTCGGAGTGCCATCTTTCGCACAATGTTCCATCACCACTATAACCTTCGTCTTGTCAGGGTTAGACACCAGGTCCATAGCTCCCCCGATGCCTGAAATGTGATCGACAGTGAGAACGCAGCGGAAGACGGAATGGCGAAAATAAATCTAGATCACGAACCTTTGACCAATTTTCCAGGAATCATAAAGTTGGCAATATCACCTGCCTGTGATACTTGCATAGCCTATGAGATACACCAGGATATAACAGTGAGATCATCCAGGAAACAAGTGTGTGAAAACGCTCACGCCGAGAATGGAAACATCAACGTGGCCGCCGCGAATCATAGCGAATGATTCACTGGAGTCTAGCAGCAGATTCAGCAAGTGAAGCTGGATCATACAACAACCAAGTGAAAACATACCAAAGATCGAGGCACCAGGCAGCAAAGTCACAGTCTCCTTACCCGCATTGATGAGATCCCTACAAAGAGATTTAGTATGAGGAACGCTTCCTGACAGCACCACTTACGGATCCACCTCCTCTTTCGTACTAGGGTATGGCCCCATACCGAGGATGCCGTTCTCGCTTTGCAGCCAAACGCTTACACCGGGCTCGAGGTATCCGGGAACGAGAGTGGGCATGCCAATACCGAGGTTTACGTAGTATCCATCTTTGAGCTCTTTGGCAGCCCGCTTCGCAGTACGATGACGCATTTTCTGGGCGTATTCTTTCTCAGGTGTCAAATTGGACGGTTCAGCAGAAGATGATGGGCTTGGCGCGAGCGTCGTATACTCTATCCGTTTTGGCTCGGTGGACTGAACAATTCGATCGACATAGATACCCGGAATATGGATGGCATTTGGTGAAAGAGACCCAACAGGCACTATTTCGTCTGCCTGCAATGAATGCATCAACTTCTGGTAAACTACCGCGATGCCCCGACTCACCTCCACTATCGTAAGTTTTGCATTCTTCGCCATGACTGCACCAAAGTTCTGCTGAGCGTACCTGCGCGAATCATGCTCAGGTGGACAACAAACAAAACATCCTGTTTCCTCACCGAAAAACACAGTTGCCAACCTCATCGACTTTCCATGCGTGAACGAAAGCGACATCACCAGCAATGGCTGGTTCCATGATATATTTGCGACCTCCAAATTCTCGTGATTCTTTCTTAATACCTGGTATCTTGACTCCATTGGCAAATCCTCCTTCGTTGTATCGTGTAGGGATAGCACCATCTTCTACTGCTGTTGATGCTCCCGTAGGGGTGAAGAAGGCTGGGATACCAGCGGCATGAGCACGGAGACGTTCAACGAGTGTACCTTGGGGGCATAGCTCCAAAGACACCTCGCCCTTGAGATATAGAGCCTCGAAGGCCTTGTTTCTGGACGGACGGACAGACAGTTTATCTCGCGTCGGCCCTGACAAGACGAATCACTTACCCTCCAGGGTATGAAGCGACGACCTTATCGATCTGCTTGCTATTGAACAACTTTCCTGTAAAAGATATATGAGATTCACAGTTCGTGGACAGTTGTGGATAAACAAACCAAGTCCGGAGTCGCCTGCACCAGCATTATTGGAGACTCCTGTTAGCTTTGTAACATCCTTGCGCTTGACCAAGGCGGAAAGTAGTGTGTCTTGTTGTATTCTAGCTTAGTTATACCGCTCGACATCCACCCTCTATCGAGACTCACCTGGCACACCAGCCAAACCAAAACCTGAGTATCGCGTGCCAGAACATTACACATCTGGTTCAAGAAATGGAACGCGACGATACTCACCACCACACAAAAGGACATCTCCCGACTTCACATCCTTAACTGCTTCGTCGACAGACTTCCACACCTTCGACTTATTGGGTAGTGGAAGTTCTGTAGGAGTACTGTACCATCTTGCTCTAAGGAAGACGGTCGCACGAGGTTTGAAAACTGGGACGAGCGTCGCTCTCGAGACGCACGTAGCCAACATGGATGGGGGTAGTCTTTCCCCGGATCATCGATCATGACAATGTTATTAAGGGTGTTTGGTTGGTCACATGCACACCGCTTTTCCATGAGCACGAGCGTATTCGGAGCTCAGCGGAGTCCCATTAGCAACAAGCCCTGCATATATGTATGCCGACGAAGCTCCGCTACTATGCATAGTCATCCGGATGAATATATAAATGGGCCAGGAATGAACAAAATTTAGTGTTGCATTTCCTCAACCATCTACACTTATATCCAGTTACTTATATCACAAGTTCGTATCTGTGTTGTTATGTTCACACTGCTTCATGTTTGGAACGGCATTACAATCTTTCTTTAGCTCTCATCGTTTCCTCGCAGGGCCTTTCGGTTTCGCGAATGAGGGTTTTGCAGGGTCATCCTGCCGAGCACCATGATTATTGTTGATTGTGACACCTGTGGGTCCATCATGGTTGAGACCGGCCCTGAGGAAGTTCTCATCCAGTTCCGTTGGGTCCGACGTTTCAATCCTCTTTGTTGCAAGCGGAAATATTGACCCAGTTTCCGCCAAGAAATCCTTCGCCGCGAGATAAGTTGACATTGCCGCTGATGAGTAGACCATCCTGTATCGAACAGGTGATGCCGTAGGGCAAGAGTAAATGAAGACTAAGCAGACAAGTCAGATGTATTGCGTGCGATGTGGCGGGTATAATGACACAGACCGACGTCTCCGCCTGCCTGAGAATACGGGTTTGTCCATGCATAGAATACATATGCTAATGAAAGAACATGTGAGCGTAGCACAAAACACGATCGCAATGCGAGGACCGCGTACATGGTTCGTCACTTGGTATACTTGAGCTCAGATTATCCACTGTTATATCTGCGAAAGAGTCCAGCTCAAGCGACTCGGTTGATGGTTCAATTTTCTGAAACGATGTGTGAACACCTGGCTCGATGTAATTAACAGGAATGCGAACCAATACGACGATCCGACTATCACTTCGCGAGCCAAGTCCCTTCACAGCGTCCTCGGCTTCCAAGGACCAAGACAGACCTACGCGTTGACCTATGTGGTTCTTTCTTGCATTGCTGCCTTCATAGCTGTTTCCAGCTTCTCGTTCGGCTGCCTTGATATTTGCCATTTCTTGCTCCCGCGCACTCAGAGGCTTGGGTGCAGCCTGATGCCTCTTGTGAGCCTCATAGGCTTCAGGGGTCAGATCCGCTTTGTTGGTCGCAAATAGAGTGTCTGTGAAAACAGCCGAGCCCAGCGACCTGGTCAAAGAACTCCGTGTTGAAGCATACAATGTCTGTGCTGATCAGATTAAGTTCAATAACATCAACAACAGGACCTACCTTATCCCGGACATTGGCAAAATCCGGCACATAACTAATAGCAAGCCATTCTGAAGGAGGGTCGTCGAGACGCGCCAGGATATAACATGGTATGTTGTCTTCAAGATGATCTTGAAGTTGTACCAGATCCTCGTTTAAGGAATCGGCAATCGGCAAGGAGGCTACAGAAACGAGAGACTCTGTCTGATGGTATGAGATCACTAATGATGCAGGCATGTGAACTAGCAGAGACCGTCCTGAATGATGACTTTGATGAACCGAACATTCTTTGTCTCGATAGCATCGGAGAATGCTTTTGTTAGCTCGGGGGAGACACCAATTCCAGAGGTAGCGGCCATTGCGTTGGGGTGGTTGTAGTATTGAACTGAATCGTTGACTTCGGAAGAATCAAGTTGTTTCCATTAGTAGTTATTGTAACATATCTCGTTTTGTACAATATAGCGCAATTGCAGGAATCGGAATCATCGGTAGTGCTGCGGTCAAGTGAGGAAGATCTTTATTGCCAAGCACCGCACTAATTTATAAAACTGCCTGGTGATGCTCGTTGAAATGCTGGTGTACGCCAGGTATAAGTAGGTGTGGTATTAATTATTTTGACCAAATCAGTGTGTGCAAATAAAAATGAAGTAGAGCTAGTAAGAATAAAGTAAATGATGATCGAAGGTGAGTTTTAATAGACGTTGGGTAGACACATACATAGTTCCATCTTGTATCCATGTCAGCACCCAACTAAAACACTAGGCTGCATCAGGGCACTCGTGGGTTGCTCGGCCTACGGACTCTCTCATTTTTGCGCCAGCGTTGAGCACCACCAGGAACTCGTTAACCTTGTCCCAATCCTCTTCAAAATTTAGAAATTGTGGCATGGGGCGCACATCTCTGAGCTCTTCGAAGCGGTTCACGCCAGTCAACTTGGGCACCAACGTATGCAGTTGACAGGCCACGGAGATGACATCGACAATTGGAGACATCCCCACAAAAATTTTGGTGATATTCTGGTTGGGAATGGTTTTACAGAACGGCTCGATATTGGTGTCTACCGAGCACGCGCAGAATGTCATGTCAACGGTGCGCAAGGCGCGGCAATGTTGTATGAGGTGTATGAATCCTATGAAGGTGAGAGATGGTGGGATGAGCCAAGCACACCCACTTCCGAGATAAAATTCCTGGAGCAGAGGCCAGGATTGCGCCATTATCTTGAGTGACGCATCGTCGATGGCTGAAGCGCAGATCCAATCGAGGTCTACCTTTGTCAAGCGACTAAAGGATAACAACGGGGCAACCATATCAAAGGAAAGTGCAAACCGGGGATCAGCGAGTATCTCTTCGTCTTCCATGAGGTAGAGGGGAGGAACGAAGTTGATGCTGAGGTCTTCGAGAGCAGCAGAAAAGCACTCCGAGAATGAATTGATGAGTCCTGGAACAACCAGCGGATCATACGGTAGCCCCGAAGGGTCTGAATCGATATCCAACGCTACTGATCGACAGCAGAGAAAACGGACGTTGGTGAGACAGTGAGCAAGAACAGAAGGCGACGGTGCGGCGATATGTACTAGGTTGATTTGAGAGACAAATGTCGGAATGACAGTGATTTGTGTGCTGTCGATGTTGTGTGCCCTGAAGTATAGAGACTTCAGCGACGGCAAAGAAGCCAAGTGAAGGAGTGCTTGTGGGTTAAGAATTCCAGCCTCGAGATGGGAGAGCTCCCGCAAACTACATACGAGGTCGGATATTATATCTGAACAGTCATCAGATTCGCCATGGTAAATGCACTTGAATTCCCGAACGGATGGACACCAAGCTCCGAGGGAAGTTAGCAATGCTGATTTGGCGAAGGAGGGTGCCCAGGGGTTCTTTGATCTGACGGAACCCAACTTTATCGACCTAATAGTTGGCACAAGAAGGCAGCGCAATAATGGAATGAAGCATTCTTGGTCGTCGAACCAATGCAACGTGGAAAGATTTGGTAACAGCGTTGGTGATGGTGTAGAAGTGAGTGCCTGTACAACTCGGTCGTCTATGACATCTGACCAAAAGGGATCGAAGATCAAGGAGCGGATACGGTGTGCATATTGAGCAAAAATGTTCCACTCTCTCGCGAAGGGAGGTCTGATGAGCGTCTGTTTGATTTGTAGTAATGCATATGTCAATCTGCATCGGAAATATCATGCTCACCAATGTTCCTTTCACATCTCTGTTACGGACACCTTCAGGGAAACACGAGATGAGTGGCTCCAATCCATGAATATGTTTCCAAAGCGTGTCAAGCGCAGGCTCCTTGAATGTCCTGCAGGTTCTTGCAAGAGCAGCAAGTGTGGGATAAGAGTTTATTGAGCTATCTTCGTGGATAATTGTGAATATGTCAAGTAGGGTTTCTACTGGCAAGAGACAGGCATACATAGGAAAATGTGCATGAACCGAGCCTCTACCGTGCTGGCGCAGTTGAAATTTAGTTACACCGTCACGCCTCGGATCCGTCACGCTAACTTTGCGCTAACTTCAAACATTAATATTACAGCTCCACAAGTCCTGTGATCACTATCAATTACTATTACACAAGTCCAAGTCAGAGGAAAGACTTATTCGTAGCTTAATCTACAATATACATTATCGGTGGAGTATGGGTACATTCTACTATAGATGCAACATATGTAGTCGTCAAGTGAAAAGCCAAGCCATTGCTCGATCAATATGAATGTCGAATTTAGAATCGCATACCTCCTCACTGCATGCCCAAGGAGCCCATGAAACTCGACAGATCAAGTCCCTCGTACTCATCTTCTGCGGGAATGTCTTCGAGGCCTGCCAGGAGGTTCTTCTGGCTGATAGGACCTGTTGTGACCTTCGCCTTTTTCTTTGCCGCTGCATCTTCATCTTCCGTTGTTCGTCTGAAAAGATCGAGAACAAGATCTGTATCCATCGACGCCAAACCGGAGTTCTGCTGTGTCACAACCGAGTTCGCAATGTTGAGCTTGAAGCGTTGCAAACTATCGAACGCTGTCAGAGACCAGATACAAGAGAAGAATGTCGACTAACCCCATGATCTTCTCTTCCAACGTGCCCTTCGTAATCAAGCGATATACATTGACGACCTTCTTTTGTCCAATGCGGTGAGCTCTGTCCATAGCCTGAAGATCCTTCATAGGGTTCCAATCATGTTCCACAAATATCACAGTATCTGCCCCAGTGAGGGTCAGACCAAGCCCACCAACGTGCGTTGTCAATAAGAGGCAGTCAATACTGGGATCCGAGTTGAATGTTTGAACAATAGCATGGCGCTTGTTGGGGTCGGTTCCGCCATCGAGTCGCATGTATGTGACGGAAGGCATGTATTGTTTGAAGAGATCATTTTCAATGATGTCCAACATTTGCTTCATCTGACAGAAGATTAGAGCACGATGTTGAGAAAATGCACTGCTCGACTCCGACAAGCTCTCCGCAGGATCGATCTTCCCACTTTCACCAGTAACCGAAGGACTGCCTCCAATACCGCAATCTGTGAGAAGTTGCCTGTCCCGCATTTGAGTATTGCAGCTACATACATAGAAGAAGACAATACCGTAGAGCGAGTAATTTCGGCGCGTGTTGAATATTGTTCAAGCTGCTGATTTTGCAGTTCACCTTGGCAAGTGCTTCAATAACAGCGTCTCGGTTGGTCTTCAGGATCAGTGAAGGGTGATTGCAAAGTTTGCGGAGATACTGCAGTGATTGGAAAACATGCTGTTGTGGGGCATCCTTGACAACACCTTGAATGGCATCCTCCGCATTCGTCTTGGCCTGTGAGCCGGAGAAGTCGTCGTATAGTGTTTTTTGAACCTCCGACAGCTCACAGTAGTAGTCCTGAATGATCTTCGGGGGTAGGTCATTCAAGACATCCTCTTTCAGGCGGCGCAATAGGAAGGGCAGGACTTGCTTATGCAGAGCCTCGAGAGCAAGAGCAGCTACAGAGAAATTGGTAAACCACGGAATAGTTCTCAGGACGCGTCACTAACCAGCTTCACCAGTCTTCGCCTTTCCGTCACGATTTGACAGGATTGGCTTGCTAAATCGCTCGTTAAACGATGTTTCGGTCCCAAGAAAGCCAGGCATTAGGAAGTCAAAAAGACTCCAAAGCTCCAAAACGTTGTTCTGGATTGGAGTGCCCGAAAGAATGAGACGATGTTGTGCATTTATAGCCTTGACAGCTTTTGTGAGTTTTGTCTTCGCGTTCTTGATCACGTGTCCTTCATCCAGGATGCAGTATAGCCAGCTGTAGTCTTCTAGGCTTGCAATATCGTTCCGCACAACTTCGTATGAGGTGATGACAACATCTTTCTTAGACAGTTTAGGAAGAAGCCGTGCGCGCTCCTTGGAATTGCCGGTGTAGAGAATGGGTTGCAAGTTCTCGGAGTATTTTAGAATCTCGTAGTACCAGTGACCGGTAAGAGTAGGGGGGCAGACTATGAGCGATGGAAGATGAACAGCATCAGGCGATTCTGTATCTTCATATTTCTTAGCTCGCTCTGCGTGCTTGCCAGCCAGTATGCAAATGGACTGCAAGGTTTTACCAAGTCCCATATCTAGATTATGTTAGAATGACGCAGGAAGCTTAAAGGAAATTCAAACACACCATCACAAAGAATCCCGTGCAACTGGTACTTGGCCAAGAACGCTAGCCAGTTAACGCCTTCTTGCTGGTATTTTCGGAGCTCCGCCTTGATAGGAACAGGTATGGTGTACTGTTCAATTTTGCTGCCATCAAGAAGTTGGGTGAGGAACTGTCGCTCCGTTTCACGCCTCTTAAGTAGCTCCTCAGGGAAACTGGTAGGATCAGGCAGACCAGCCTGAAAGATATGTAAACGCAAAGGATGTATACCAGGTAATAGTACAAACCTCTAAGGGAACCATCTTGATCAGGGCCGCGAATGTGTTGGTAGTCGCAGAGCGAATATCATCATCGGGATCGCTCATGCGCCCCAGAACAGGGACGATAAGAAAAATGACGTAGGGAAGTGCTTTGATGTCGAGGTGTTGGACGATATCTGTGCGAGGTTTGAGTGACAGAACATGAAGAACAGCCGAACACATACGATAGATAGCTTCTGCGGCACCCTGACGGTTCGATAGCACGATAGCGTCTCCCAGTAACGGGATGATCTTCTCGATGGCAAACAGCATGGCGTCAGAAGTCATCACATTACATATGGTAGCGAAACAACGTGCAGCCGCCTGTCGAATGATGGCATATCGGCTACGCAGTGCCATGGTGATAGCAGGGAACAACTCTGCAAGCTTGGGCCAAAGATCAGGGTGAAAGGAAGGCACAACGGCTTCGAGGACACTGAGCGAGTCAATGACATCTTGTCCATATTGCTTGTCCATGAGGGCGTCAGCTTCGTGTGGTAAGGCTGAGCAAAATCAGAAAAATCAGAAGCTCCGGAAATAGTTTCGCACCTGTTGTGCATGCGCTCAGCAGGCCTCCTGCCATGGAAATCCACATTTTCGGGATCACCTGAAGGAGCTGGGATCCAAACTTGGACGACAGCTGATCAAATGCTAGGCAAGCTCCTCGTCTTGATAACTGTGCTGTTGCAGCGTCATCGCTTGACTTGGCACCATCAGCACCCTTCGAACTATCTTTGCCGTTCTTTGCTAATTGTGCCGTTTGCTTTGACAAAGAGGTGAAGGACAAGATACCCTTGTAAACAGACCGTGAGTAGGCAAAGGTCGGTGTTTGCTCCACATCTTGACACAGGAATGTGCACAAATTCTTGACGATTTTGTCGGGCGGCTGCGTAATATTATGTTGAAAGCAGAAGTCAATGAATAGTGCTACTGCCACGGCTGAGCGGGTCTGGAGATCCAAATTTTCCTCGTTCTGGAACAAGGTAAGCTTTTTTTAGCATTCGAAAGTCATCAATCAACATACCTTGATGCCGTTCATGATTCCCTTGACCACAGGACTAACTTTATCTGGGGTACTCCGGAACGCAACGAAGGCAGCTGCAAAAGCCGCGGAAACACGAGTGTCGTGCTGTGCCTTGACCTCAGAGTATTGTTCGATGCTAATCACGACCTTTTGTCTTTTCTCGGCAATAACTCCCAACTCGCGCTTCTTCGTGCGACCAAGACTGTCCTTTAGCTTCATGTACATCGGACCAACCGCTTCTTCTGCAGTCTCGATGGTGAAACTATTCAGTTTTGTGCCAGTAATATCAATCTCGTCGCCAAGGTGCGGAATCAAGGAGATGGGAATCTTGCAATCAGTTGCGAAGCAACGAAGGAGCGCAGCGCACTCTGAGTGAATGCGGTGTAGCGTGAACGCCATCTCGTGATATGCGATCGGAGGCGTGCTCTGTAACCAAGCCAAACACATCGTGCTGAGCTCTGCTGCAAGAGGAAATGCCTCGATGATGAGTGTATTAGGCGACGTCGTTTCATATGCGCGGGCCCATTCCTCTGAGACGAGGGCAGCCAAGAATTTCTGAAGCATGCTGGTTGACTGCAAGTAGTGCACGAGTATGGGTTGGAAAAGCTCGTCGATGGACTGCAAATGAATCAGAACAAAACCAAAACCACGCTGAGAAACGCAGCACCTTGGGTGGCCAATAAATCATTAGGTACGCCATGGAGGTGGCCGCCGCGATCCGAGCCTGCATGATTACCTCTGCGCTGACCAACGATAGATCCTGGGCAAGCATGTTTTTGTCAACATTATGTCTCTCCAGGGGGCCTGTGTCACTGTCATCTTCCGAGAATGCAGGGTAATAAAACGTCGAGCAATCGATAGGAGCGCCAAGCGGCGTCATCATGGTTGAGTACCAATCAAGGACGGTTTGCTGCTTCACCAACTTCTTCATCCATCCGGGCACATCCGCTACGACCTCGAGCGCCGTCCGCCAGGCTGTCAAAGTGACAGCGCGAATATCCGCCCGCTCTTCCACAACCAAATTCTGGAAAAGAAGACGAAGGAATGGCGTGACGATCCATTCGCGGGGAAGGGAAGTCACGGTCATGAAGGAAAGCAAAGTCTTGACTACGGCGAGACGAACATCGGGAATCGTATGTCGGAAGAACGGGAAGAGTGTTGGTGCTAATTCCGTGAGCGGGAGGCTGATCAGGACCGTCAGATATCCGACCGAGAACAAGTAGGAAAAACTTACGACACACTAGCTTGTGCGAGGATATCAATGACCTTGCTATAAGTTACGAGTTTACCTACCGCCCGTGAGTACTACCCTGTGAGACAACAACTAAAATCTTACCCAATAGATCCATCACTGCGCCGACACTTGAGCTCAAGTCATCCTTCATGTCGCGTAGGCAGTTCCAGAGCACCAAAAGCACTCTATCCAGACACTCTGGAAGCTGATCGACAAGATGACCCGCGACTGGAAGCAAACAAGATGCGGCCACAGCACGAACATCATCATCAGAATCGCCGAGACTGCAAAGCCGATCGTCAGGAATGTGACCATGAATACTATGCGACACGCTTACCCGAGCACTGCGGCATCGACGACGCCCTGCAGAATCTCTTTTCCTGTATCACCAGCTGTCTCAAAAAGATCACTCCGCACGGCAACCTCGTACTTGATACCAAGAAGACCTGCATGCCGAACCTCCCATACATGGCTACCATCGCCTTTCCTGCTATTGGTTAGTTTGTGCCCCAACGGGAAATCTTGTCGGATCATCTGTAATAGTATCGAATGGACGTGCTTCACGGACTGTTGAGGCATATGTAGCAGTAGGGATGCGAGTGTTTGTGACACCGTCTCACGAACAGGTGCTACAACCTAGAGTGCAATTGAGACGCGTGCTATGCTTGAGGGTATACAGAAAAAACGAACCTGATCAGATTTGAAGTCTCCAAAACGGTCGAGGACGAAAATGCACAAAAGTTTTGCGGCCAAGTCATTACACCAACGCTCATGTGCAAGAAAATTTTCCTCCACGGATAAACCGTCTGAATTCTATCGTTAAAAACAAGCTCAGTATCGTCATAAATAATAAACATCACCTTTCATGCCACCTGATGATCCTTGGACCTTGAGCAACTCGCGCAAAGCCATGGCAGCACCATGTCTCGATTCCCAATTTGCGGAGAACAAGTCGACCTCTAAGAGGGCTACAATGCCCTGCCACATCCAAGCCCCCGGAATGACTTCCAGTGCATGTGATTGTTGGGCTGCTTTCGGTGACACAGCGCCACCCTTTGATGGGTCTATGATAACCTTCTCCTGAACGAATGGTTTGGGGGTGTCAACAGGGCTATCTAATCGTGACCTCGGCGCCTCCTGCGGTTCGGATGATACCAGTCGCACTCTGAGCGATCAAGACAGTGAGTTGCATAAGGGACTGTCGATGCAATTAGACCTACTTATTCGATGGCCCTGCAGGAGTTGCGTTATACTTGGCGCCGGCAGAGGGTGGAGGGGGTGCCGTAACAAATGCAGAGTTGCCTGGCTTGCGTTTTCGTTTCAGGCGGTTTCGTTCACGTGCTGACAGTCCATTGGCACACTCTCCTTCTGTAACGGGTGACGGCGCAGCGGGCGTGGTGCTCTTTGGGCGAGACAGTGGTGGAGGTGGCGATCTTTCACGTTTCACTGGAGTCTCGACCTCCATCGGGGAGTCAAGAGGGGTAGCGGTGTCCTCTCTCTTAGGGTAAATTTCGTTGTCATGATCAATCTCAGTCTCCCCTTCGACGGCGAGTTCCTTGTCCAGGTCCATGTCGTCTGCAGCACCCACACTTTCAAGGAAGTCTAGACCTAGCCGACCCATGGCCTCCTTGCGAGCTCTCCTAACTTCTGCCGCGTTTGCAAGGATGCCTGTTGGCTTTGAGAACTCTTTCCCGGAGGATGCAAGAAGCAGCACGCCTTTCTGCATGAGTTCTTGTACGGAAAATGCAGGAAAATCGGAGGAAAATGTATCAAGATTTGGGGGAGGTTTGACGTCTACGGCTTGTGGTTGCCATACTGGCACAAGGGAGAATATTTGTGAGAGTGCATTCGATGCGGCCGACCTTGTTTCGTGACTCTTTGAATGCAAATAAGGTAAGATCTGAGCAATGGAAAATTAGGATTAAGAAGCAAGGAGTAAAACACGCTATACGGACTCGAGCCACGACGGCCATTAACTCAGACCATGCTGAGGAGTCTCCGAGAGGGAGATTGTGACGAGTTGATTTAATATCGTCTTGAACTGCAACATCACTGATTACACTTTTGGCTGCAAGTTGGGCAAGTTGTTTGGCTGCTGTATTCCTCACGGAGGACGAAGATCCTGTATCAAGAAGAAGAAGGAGCCTGTCCAACCTGGTAGCAGTATTAGATTATTTGTATACAATAAATAACGCTGCGGACGAAAGGCGTACCTCGAAGTCATATCCGAAAAAGGAATGCGGTCAACGCCGTTCGGCGCGGGCCGGATGCAATGGGTTACTTTGAGAGGAAATGATCGTCTGGGGAATTTTCTCACGGCCGCACCTTCCCCGTTGTCCTTTTTATCTTCAGCCACGCGTGACGGAAATTGGTTTCTGTCACGTAAATGTTAGCGTGTTTGTGACACTTCGATGCTTTTCACACGTGGAGTGTTCAAGTCCGCAGAGCGAACGCTCATGTAGCCACCACCAGACGCGTATCCTTGCCTCAAGTTGCAGGTTCCAATCCATGAGTCTTGGATTTTTTGACCAACTCCTGGCAGAGTTGAGTGACGAAAGTCACCCGCGCACAGTTGGTAAGCTTCATTCTGAGAAAAGAAATCGAAAATTACCTATTTTCATTTTTCTTGGTCCCGATCACAACTAGACTTGCGCCGCTGCGGCTCGGCTTACTTCGAGTTTTACGCAGCGGCTCGTTCATTGCATGACAACGTCGACTCGCAGACATCAATGAAACCTTTCATCGATAGGGCCTATCAAGAAATGACCCGTTTACCACCGTCCGAGTCTCTCTGTTGGCGAAGGCTGTACACAGACGCCTGCCTCTTATATGCTGTATCAGAAGTTTCTGATTTGGTACAGGATGATGAAGCAGCTACAGACGCTGTTCATGTTCTAGATCGCGCTATCATTATAGCAGGCGCTCCTGCCAGGTTGGATTCCATCCATCAACTAATCAAAGATATCCAAGAGAACCATCTAACGCTGAAACCACTCAAAGCCTTTTCTGGTCACAAACGATCTCTGACACAGATGTACCACCCCAGCGCCTTTTCCCTTGGTATTCCTTGTATTCACCCCCCACCAAATATTTTCGGGAGGGAGTGGTCACAAAAGCCATTTGTCCTCCAACGTCATGGTTACGTACAAGGTTGGAAGGCCCTAAGTTCGTGGGCGTCTATTGACTATCTCCGTTCCATTGCGGGCCCTGGTCGTCTTGTGCCTATCGAAGTTGGGAAAGACTACAGGACTGAGGAATGGACCCAAAGGCTGATGAGCTGGGACTATTTTTTACAGTCCCTCGACTTTCCTGAACACCCAGCTCAACCCCAGAATGAGGTGTTATACCTTGCACAACATAACCTCTTCATGCAATTCCCGGCACTTGAAGGGGACATTGGTATTCCCGAATACGTTTATGCGTGCCCTGATCCCCCATCTTGTTATCCCGCTTACAAACCTCCGGGAAATACGGATGGGCTGATCATCAATGCCTGGCTCGGCCCAAGGGGTACCGTTTCCCCCGCCCATACTGTGAGTTTCTTCGAGATTAGATGCCCTGTTGATGCTATAATCTACTAATATTATCTGACAGGACCCCTTCTTTAATTGCTATGGTGAACGACTTCTTTGCGCGCTATTTTAGTTGTATATTAAATCTTCTCGCACTAGCCCAAGTGGTCGGCCGCAAGACCGTCTGGCTCGCACCGCCTGATGTTTCTGATTCGATGTATCCATTCGACATATCGACATCTGACACTGTAGATAAATCTCGCAATCCAGCAGCCAACATTACGGAGCCATCGATGAGTAATACATCTCGCGTGGATGTGTTTCCTGATTCCGCAGAGGCAGAACAAGCGTCACGAGATATTTTCCCTGATTTTTGGAAAGAGGTGCCACAAAAAGCTATGTGTATGACACTGGCCCCCGGTGATGTGCTTTTTTTCCCTCCTGGATGGTGGCATGCGATGCGGAGTGAAGAGACGAGCTTTTCTATCTCGATGTGGTTTTAGTTGTGGTTTTAAGATGGCATTGTGTACATATATACGTTGATGCAAGCAAATGCGAAAGTCGGAGAATGAGATCTGATGTGACTTGTCCGCTGTGGAAGCGTCGGATAGACCGCGTGAGTGTACAGCATTTATTGGACCGGATGGTACCGACAACTGCCTGGTTCAGAATAATCATTGTTGGGAACATTATTTGTTCGACGCCCTAGAAAGCCCAGCTGGCTGCTCCTCTTGCTTTATCCTCTAAATGTCAGTCTCGGACGCTGACCGTGCTGCTGGGCGCACGTCTCCATTCCGGGTTACTAGCAGACATGGCGCTTTATCTCCTTTGCTCTCTGCTTCACTGACGGAAGAACACATCGCGGAAGCACTTCGACAGTCATCCGACAATGGCGCCACCCTTGATCTTACACACAGGAACTTGACAGATGTCGGTGAGGATGGCGCAAAACACCTGGCAACCATAGGCAGGAACGACTCTCTCGATGACGAGAGTTCAGTATTCAGGTACGTTGCTGCGACGCGTTGTTGCCGCAACTTCACAACGCAAACTACTTTAGGATTGCATTGGGGTACAATCGCCTTGCTACACTCCCTACTGCATTTGCCCTACTATCTCGCTTGAGATATTTGAATTTGCAGAATAACAGTTTCACCTCTTTCCCCGATGTGGTGAGCAGCCTCGAAGCTCACGCGTCAAACGGTCGCTGAACGTGACACAGTTGACAGTCATGCCATCCCTAGAGATTCTAGACATCAGTCGAAACAAAATCAAAAGACTACCAGGCCAATCAGGCTCCCTGATCAACCTGAGGGTACGTTCCACGGTCCTGTACTTCTTCTTGGTGCTAAATGTGCTCTTGTCAGGTTTTTTGCCTGTCACGCAACAAAATAACCCGCATCCCCGGGTATTTTACAGACTTTTGTGAACTAGATGTCTTGAAGGTAGACCACAATCCCGTAGAGTGGCCGCCGAAGTATGTGATGGAAACACCAGATGGAGGAAGGGAGTGGATAACATTTATGCAGAAGTGGATGAGAAATAATTCTCGGCCTCGCTTGGACGTGAAACAGCCCAGCGTCGACTCGTTCTTGAGTGCAAATGCTGCTTTGGACAACTCTATGTAAGGATTCAGTCTTTGCCATACCCGGATGCCAACTGACGTACCTACAGTGAAGACCAAATACAGTCCTGGTCTCATGTACAGGAGGATTCAGACCCAAGTGTTACGCCTCATGCTCGTTCTTTCTCCATCGACACCGACTTTCCTCCCCTTCCCGGACCTACAAAACTGACATCGCCGCGTTTCGACCGCCCACCACCTCTACGCCTCGGGATGCTTCCTCCGTTTAAAGTGCCACCTCGATCAATGACTATTGGGAGCTACCTGCCTACTCCTGCCGAGTCCGTGTCTTCTACAGATGATGACAGTACAGCCGTGCATGGCCGTAATGCATCATTTACCGGTTCAGCTCGTGATCGCCGTCCAGCTTTGTTCGGAAAGAAGAGTCTGCCCGATCTCCGTGCAGTCAACGTGAGTGATGGTGTCAACAAGCAGGCTGTTGGGGGGACAAGCAAAGGAGTCCTTGCACCTGATTTACTGTCGCAGGACGAATTTTCCATGCCCTCACCTCTCTCACATCGCCAAGATTCTTCTTCTTCTTCCGATGGTTCCTCGCATTTCCAAAGCAGAAAGGCATATGCTCAGACACCTCCCACATCTGCATCTCCAACCTCTGGCGATGTTCCTCGGCCGGTTCCCGAAGTCGAACGCCATGCATACTTCAAGCGCCTCTCGGCGCTTCCTACCACAGCCATGATCAACAATCTTTCATCCTCCCTACGCTCCCTTGTAGAATGTGCACGCTCGCTGTTCTTCGCTGTTTCACAAGTGTATCAGGCACTTTCACACTACATCACTTACACCAACGACCGACAACTCTCCTCCGTGCTAAAGAAAGTCACCGACCCTGCATATACTTACATGATGCAGTTGAACGGTGCCCTCGATCGGTTCGATGCAATTTGCAAGAAAGCTACGCCGCCTCCTTCACTCTGCCGGGCGCTTGTGGAGAGTAGTAGAGATACCGCGGCCATGTTTGGCAAAGCTATTGCAATGATGTCATTGCAGTTGAACATCCTCGCGTCTAAAGATGATGACCGATATATGCGGACATTGGTGCTTATCTTTTACGGTGCAATGGCTGAGATATCGAGTGCGTGGCAGTCGATGGTTCCACACATTGAAGCTATCAAACCTCACCTTTCGGATCGCCGGCGACATCATGTAGTGAGGCCCCAACCAATCCCGAATCCCAGTCCCGAGCTTCCTCCTTCTTCAGCACCACCGTCGTATTCCCCGTTCAATGCGCCGCCACCACATGGTATTCCAATAGCCAGATCACGGCCTACACAATCTCTTGGTAGAGCAAGAACCACGCGGCGCCATGCTGGGTCGTTCAGCTCGAAAGACGTAGAGATTGGTAAATCCTTGCCATCATATGACTTGCCAGTGCCATTTGGCGCGGTGGTAAACACCCCGATGACGACACTTCGAGCAGGACAACGTCATCCAGCGCTACCGCTTTCAGCATCGACATCAAGCCTGACCCCCTCGTTAATGAATTCTAGCATGCCTTGGACGTCATTGCTGTCTGGGCAGCACTCCCGGCAAGCCTCCCAAACATCATTGACAACATCAGCTGCGCCTTCACCGCCTCATGTACCTGTCCGACGCCCAACACTTGACATACCTCCTTCGCGGACACTCGTCGATAACGATGCCCTCGACGCGATGGAAGTGGCAGTGGAGGCAGCACCTGCAGTATGGGAGATGCTGAAAGAGATCGTGGACAATTTATCTGAAGGAGCTGAAGAATTTCGCAACACGCTGCTTAAAGCTAAATCCACCACGGAGCGCCTGCGTACTAATATAAACGCAATGCGGTGCGGAGACCCAGGGGCTGACAGAAAAGGGCTCCGCGAGGACGCACACGTGTTCGTCAAGGTGATTCATCCTTCTGATTGCCTTGTTTTGGTCCCATTCCTGTGGTGATCTACTTGTCTTTCCGGTCTCTTTGGGGTGACCTGTGATGCTGACTACCGGCCTTTCTTTCTACAGATCGTGGTCAAATTGTCAAATCTGGTCAAAACCCATGGCACGTCTCACGCCGTGTTCTCAGATCTTCTAGGCAAGATGTTGGCGTTGACAAATGCCACGCAGGAGTTTGTGATGCTTCTGCATGTCTCGTCATTCTCGCCATCGACGACGCCAAGACCATATTCTCCTATGACTGCTATCTTGGCGCCATCCACAGCCGGACTGATCGCTGAGGATGGGCGGCTAGGTGCAAATTTATCTAGGTGCCGCAGTTCCACGCAGCCGAAGACATTGAAACTGTTTGGTCACATCACAGCCCCTCGGAGCGCTCTTCCAAACCAGTCCTTTAATATACCTCGTATGCGGGACACGAGCGACGAAGGCTGAGCCCTGGTGGCTTTGATTAATTGTTATGTCCACGACTCATCCTCACGACGCATGACGCATACCAGCAGTTATTGTAGCATCATCATACCAATATCTCACATTACATATTCGACTAGTATTGTCCCTTACTTCCAAAATTCCATGCCTATATTATGCTGGATCCTACATAAAGGTGATGCGAATGTGAAATAAGAGGGTCCCAAAGAGTAAGAGGATCTATTAGAGCGATAAAATGTGAATGCGGATGTAATGGTAGATTCATGAGATAGTGTCGTGTTTACGAGTCGTCAATCGACTATGATAACCCCAGCTATAATCACCCCAGGCGTGTCTCTATTTCACCGCACGCCATCACCTAGCATACGATCGATTTCGATTCTGATTTCAGCGAGGTTCGCCTTGAGCGTCTTCGCGTCCTCGAACTTGCGATGCGCCATCGCCTCGCCGACAAAAGATTCGAGGAGAGCTTCTTGTTCTAGAAGCGGTTGTAGTGTATGGGCGAGGTGTGAATCGGGGTCCACAAGCGGTGTCTCGAATGTTACAGGTGACGATGTCGAATCACGCTTCTTAGGCTTGGGCAGGGACTGCGCAAGGTGCTAGTCAGTTCGGAGTATCGAAAGAATCGTGTTCCACGTACCTGCAACGGGAACATATGCTTCTGCAAAAAAAGATTTGCCCTGCTGAGGACTGCGAGCTGCACGTGGTTTTGGGAAGACCCTGTATTGCAAGGAATGGCACGTATCCGTTTAGCAAAAGCATCGTATTGAGCAAAGGCATCTAGGAGACGCTTCCGTGCTGCGGACGCTTCTTTTGTTGGCTGGTCGTCATTGCTGAATGCAAGGGCGTAATTGTTAATATGCATAATCAAAGTAATGGGGCAGAGCTCGGTTGATACGTACCTGAGTGTAAGAAGCAGGTCCTGAAACTGCGGAATTGCGTCCTCGATCTCTTTCTCGAGACTAATGAATGCCTATTTCCAAATCAGTATCACGCAAGCTCGATAGCTTCAGTAACCAACTTACATCATAGAACCTTACAAACGCCGGCACGCTAGCCATCTCCTGCCAATACTGCTGTCGAGTGAGCACAGGTTTGCAGCTACGACATATCCTGACGCCGCGGAGAAATTTCTCCTCCTCGCCAGCGCGGCGCACACCGTAATCCACGCCCTCCCCAACCTCCTCGATACACCGCGTCTTAGCATCGACAATAAAGAGCACTGAACAGGGGCTCTGGCGCTGCGGGAGCTTTGGAGGAAGACTGCAGATAATGGTACCGCAGAGACGACAATGGTGTTTACGATTCGTAAGTGGGTGAAAAGACGCACTGGAGGAATGTAAGTGAGATTGTCATGTACGAACGGTGATGGTTTCGGAGATGTAGAGATGAAAGGAAGACATACATGCATAGAGGACATTTAGATACGGCGGCATCGTCCTGCCAAGGTGTTATCCTCTGCTCTGCAGCTGGAAACAGATTTTTGGTCAATACTCAATTCAACGAAATGAGCAATGTCATATACCTCGAATATCACCGTTGGACCCTTGTATCACTTGGCTTTGCAATACCCCTTTCCACAATTCACCCGCATCCATATTTTTAAGGTCAAGGTTAAAAAAAGATGAAGCCCTCCTCTTCTCCATTCCCCTTCCCTTTCCATTAACACCGACTTCATCTTTCCTCGCACCCACGCCCTTCTCAATAGCATTCTCCACAGGAAAATGCAGAGCGATAAGCTTTTCGAGCCTGCGCTCTAGCTTTGTCCGTTCTATCCGCCCTTCGTCAGCATGCTTCCTCCGGTATTCAGCAAATTCATCAGTGCGAGGTCGATACACACCCTTGGGCTGGAAGCCTGGGCGGTAGGGCGCTGCAGACCGCGCAGGGGTGGATGTACGTGTGTGTGCAGAGGAAGATGCAGGTGCAGATGAGGTGGAGGGGAGGTTCGGAGTTGATGCTGCGGGAGATGATGAATTAGAGGCAGTTGCTGATACTGGGGCTGATGTATAAGCTAGCGGTAGAGGTGCTGGTGTAGGTGTAGGTGAATAGAGTTTCGGTGGTGGTATGGGCGCAACCATCGAAGACGAGCGTGGGGGTGGACTAATGATGCGTTGAGGAAAGGGTGCGCTTTCTCCTCGAAGTAAGACTGGAGGAGGTAGTTTACCACCATCTGATACCACTGATGTAACTGAGGTGACACGGCTATGCATCAAGGGTGAATGCGGTCCATCGAGTTGACGGCTGGATGTCGATGGTGCGGGAGAGTGAGTGACGGGTAGGCGGAGGGGCGAAGCGAGCGGGGATTTTGCAGCGGGGGGACGGAGGCGCCTGAACCTGGATGGTTTCGGTGAAGCAGCAGGCAAATTTGTTACGGAGGATGCAGGAGATGAAATTGGTAATTCGATTTCTTTGTCTTTTCCGTTTGTACGTGGAACTGGCTCCTCATCTTGCATGGGGGCCTGGACGGGATCTGGCAGCGCAACATCAATGCTTTCTGGGGAAGGTAACTCGGTGCTAGTTGATGAGTCATTGGTAGTCGGTGAGGAAGGAAGGTCCCTTGAATGTACAATATCGACGCTGGGTGCTTGTGTCTTGTTTGTTACGACTGTAATGACACTTGGATACTCTGTAGAGACAGACAGGACCTTCTCAGACTCATAGTATTCGTGTGGACGAGTGAACGTAGGAGCTGGAATGGAAGTGGCGATAGATGTGATGCTTGATGGGCGGGACATAGGCGGCGGGGAGACATTGGGAACCAGATGAATAGATGAGACTGCCCTGGAATGCCGTTTCGACTTTTTCCATTTAAATGAGAATGAATGAGAATGTATGAAGATTGACACACTTTGTAGGCCTGATACGGGACATTAGAGGGTGAATCCATAGCTCAGCTGAGCAATTGGATATACAAACTGCAAAGCAACTTGTGGTGAGGTGAACACGCCGTGCGCCCGAGTAGCGTGACCAGCGAGGGTAGTTGCAGAAGAAAATCCAAGACGCCCGTCGGATTGACGACGACCAAAATCAGAATCGTGAGCCCGTCAGGGCACTGGTTGTGCAGCGTGAGCGCCCTCTCACCGGCGTCCTCTACAACAACCGCAGGCGCCTCGCCGCAGCGTCACCATTCTCATTAAGGACATTACATAATCGGAGAAATGACTTAGATCTTAGCTCAATCCACATTGATTACAGCGAATAGTTTCAGTTTTATGACCCATTATCAGCGGGGCTACATATATAGTGCTACATGCTATAAGGAATGAGCAGCTCAAACAATACACCAAAATTGAAAGAATTGTGATGAAATACATCTCATAATGGCAACCTCATGCCAGGAACATGCCAGCTACCACACTCACAAGGCCAACCAAGACGCTTGTCCCACGATCATTCATCTTCACCACACCACCTGACTTCGTCTGCGTAGCTTGTGCTCCCGTACTCGTGGTCGAGGATGAGGATGAAGTTCCGTTGAGCTGAATTGCTTGCGCCTTGAACGCAGCGTAGCTGTTGGCTCCAGACTCCACTGCGTTCACAGCGAACACCATCCCTTGCCCACAGTGTCCAGTTTGTTTACAATATACCCAGATCGGTGCAGTCTAAGGCACTCGGTATCAGTACACAAAATCCCTGAAGTCAAGTTCCTTACATCATTGATTTTCACCGTATACGTCGGGAATGTCGTCGCACTAGATGCAACAGCCATGCTAACGGCGCCGTCAGTCTCACACATCGCTTAACCAGAAGAAAACTCTTACAATCCAGAATCAAACCCAACTTGTCCACTCGTAGACGTGAGAGTAAGCGCGCGGCACGGATTCGCAAACGTGCTCTGCGTTGCCGTGTGATTCTTTTGCATAAATTGGAACGTTACCGTATCTCCAACTTGTGCAGTGATATTCGACGGCGTATACGTCAGGGTCGAGCCCCCAACAACAACTTTATGATCCGTGCTTGTTCCACTCGTTGGTGTCGAAGTCGCGGTAGCAGTGGCGACTGCAGTGGGAGTACTTGCAGTTACAGGCAAGGATGAGGAGGCCGTGGTATTGCCCATGGCTGCTGCTTGAAATGCAGCAAACTGAGTGCCTGGGTTGACAGCAAAGACCATGCCCTGTTGGCAGTGATTGCCTTGTTTGCAGTACACCCAAACTGGGTTCGTGTCCTGCACCGTTAATTGTGCTGCAGGGAAGGGACCGTTCGTGTTACTGGCTGGTACTGCCATGCTATATACACCAGTGTGCGTCAGTCTAAATTTCTACAACGGTGTGTTCATGCTTACTAGCCAGAGTCAAATCCACTGGACGCCTTTACACATGGCTGGGCTAGAGTAGATTGGGTAGCCGTATGGTTGGATTGTTTAAAAGTGAAGATGATGGTATCTCCAGGGTTTGCATTCTTAAGCACATTGATGAGAAACGAATACAGAAATTGACTGTCACGAGACGTACAACAAACTGTGGATCATATCTTAATGGTCCTCCACCAACAGTAACGTTAAACTGGGCGGCCTGCGCTAGTGACACTACACCCAAAACCAAGAACAAGCTCGAGAACATCGTCGATGGTCAAGTTCGAATGTTTTAAAGTGTCACAGAAATAGAATGAGGCGTCAAGCCCAAAAGTTAAAGACGCACAGCGACGAGGGTCAGAAGGTAAAAGGTCAAGACAGAAAACTGAGCAAACGACACGAACAGCTGAAAGTCCTTTTGTTGTGTGAGCCATTTATGCCGCAACGCCAAGTAACCCCAAGTCCACAAAAAAAAACAAAAGAGGGGCCTGGACAAGAAAAATATGGAGGATCGAATAGGAAAGCGAACAATGATCATTGCCATGCGAACGATCGAGAAACCGTCGGCATTGCCTTTTTTGGCGAGTCATTGTAAGGACCTGACTCGGACGCAGGAAATCCCTGTGGAAGTTGTAGTTGGGAACCACACAACAAAAAGGTATGGGTGGTAACAGAATGCATATCATCACCGCAGTAGTATATGAATGAGGCAACGGGAAAGGGACGTGGTAGACAAAACCCTGGAGAGGGCACCGTGACTGTAGGTAAATATCATACAGGCTTACCTGCTCTTTGCCCTAGTGTTTCTAAATGAGACCTCATCGCTGGCTATCCTCTTCTTCTGCATCTCCCTGTCTCCCTCATCGAGTCCCTCATCCCATCTCCGTCATGGTCTTCTGTAATGGTTTCGTTGGCACCTGCCGCCATCGCGAAGTTCATAGGGCGAGTGCAGGGTAGGAGGGGTGACAGAAAGATGGCGAAGGGTGCGAGAAGGTAACAGGAAGGCCAGAACTAATCATTGTTGGTACTAGAAGTGAAAAAAAAAAGATTAGAGTAATGCAAAAAGCACTGAACTTCGAGGGTGACTGATGAGTGCATCTGACAAGGAAAAAATGACAATGATCATCGATCATCGATCACGTACACAAAACACATATGTGCAAGTTGGCAAGTTCAATTGAGACTAGCAATTTGTGGTGCCAGAAGTGAAAAATCGACGTAGTAGGTAGTAGGCTTGAAACCAGGTTTGTCTGACTCGGAGTCGGTGGTCATTCGGCAGTCACGGTGGACAAATTGAAATAGTACTAATGAGATCGCACTTCACTTTGAGTTATGAACGTCGCTGTAAATGCTTGACATTGTTATATAGAATAATAGAAGAGTAACACAATGTCGGCCTACCAAAATACAGGCCAGTAATAAGTATACAACATCGGTTCGAATTCCTGGAGTCCAATAAATATCCGCAACATACAGTAAAGCAGAGCGTGATCAGTGTCCACAGTCGAACGTTAACGTTAACCTATGTAAATCAAGTCCTCGAGTCAGTTAAAATGCAGAACTCATGCGATCTTGAGAAAAATATTTCATGAGGAATAGTCCCCACTTCCTTATCACAGGTTTGACGATATCTTCCCATTCTCTCCCAAATAATTCACCTTCCTTGACGCGTGTGAATGAGAATACTTCCTGGTGTCTCTTCCCTTCTGTAAATTGTCCAGCTTTAGCAACCTGCCCCGCAACCACTCGGTAGGTATAACTTACCGCAGTCAAGGCAGGGTTTAGTTTGAACCTTTGGCAGACGTGGGATACCCGAAAAGTGAACGTCAGGGAAGTTGGGATGCAGATAAGGAGCATGTGTTGCCAGATCCTTGAGCTCAATATGCACCAATCGTTCGAGTTGTTCAGCCATCGGACCCTTAATGCCCTGGCGGTTGTCTCCAATGAGCTTATGTATCAATATCTCGTCATCGTCTTTATCTTCGATTATAGTCTGAGGCCACCACCCGCGAATGTCTCTTATGGAAGAATGACATTCCTTCTTCCATTCAGCGTGGCGCTTCTTGACATTGTTGCTGAACCCAATCTTCAGCGAGAGCTTTCCCTCGTTCTCGGGGTCTAGTTAAGGGCTCAGCTCGTAGGTCAACATTCTATAATGGGTCAAGGAAAACCTACCGAACACGTTCAGCGCATATACATAGCCTGGTACCTTGAGCTTTTCCGATATATTTCCTGTGATGGCCTTTCGAAGTTTTTGCTGAGTATCGTGTTGCAAATATTCAGGGATATAGTCTATTGAACGTTCAGAAAAGTCCAAATAGATCGGCAACAACCACCTACCACAAAAATGGACGAATATTTCCTCGTGACCGGCCGACTGCACTTTGAACCCCTTGTTATCAACGTGTGTTACGATCGCTACTGAAGATGATGGAATATGTGAATGACAATAGATTGGTTGGGAAGCATCCTGCCCGGGGGTAATCGAGACCCGCTTCTTACAACGGCGTTTATTCGACTTAGAATTAGCATTGCATTGCACTGTTTTCTGGGCGGCAGATTTGGTGGGGGTAGCGGGGGTATTAGCACTTTTGGATCCATGCTGATGGCAGTATTGAGCCGGAGGCTTGATAGAACGTTTGCACGCAATGCCATCTTGGGTGAATCCACCGCACCGCGAATTCCCTTCTATTGTCGGCTGCGGTGCGATGGGTGCGGTAGGCGTGTTGTTGCTTTGGTGTTCGTGCTGGAAGCAGTATTGAACCGAACGTTTGACTGAACGTCCGCATTGAACACCATGCTGTGTGAGTCCACGGCATCGCGAGCTTGTGATTGTCGCAGGTGTTATGGCAAGATCCTTGTTGTTCTGGTCTTCGTGCTGGAAGCAGTATTGAACCGAACGTTTGACTGAACGTCCGCATTGAACACCATGCTGTGTGAGTCCACGGCATCGCGAGCTTGTGATTGTCGCAGGTGTTATGGCAAGATCCTTGTTGTTCTGGTCTTCGTGCTGGAAGCAGTATTGAACCGAACGTTTGACTGAACGTCCGCATTGAACACCATGCTGTGTGAGTCCACGGCATCGCGAGCTTGTGATTGTCGCGGGTGTTATGGCAAGATCCTTGTTGTTCTGGTCTTCGTGCTGAAAGCAGTATTGAACCGAACGTTTGACTGAACGTCCGCATTGAACACCACGCTCTGTGAGTCCACGACATTGCGAACTTGTGATTGTCGTCGGTGTTATGGCAAGATCCTTGGATTGACGGCGCTGTGGAGCCCTCACATTCACAGATAAATTAGGGGGAGGCCCGGTATCCTGGTCAACATGGTGAATGCAATAACGATAAGGGGCTTTGACCGATTTGAAGCATTGTCGTTTCGTCTTCTTGGTAATGCCATTGCACTGTGTCGTATCTGACTCCGATTTTCTGGCGTTCTGAATGACTTCAGTGTGATGTTCAGAACTTGTTGTGGGACTTCAGCTCAGGAATTCCAGAAAGCCAAGAAACGATACTAACGTTTCCGGGATCTTCGCCACAGTCGAGGTGAATTTTAGAGGAAGGATTAGATTAAAGCTATCTTCCGTCTCTTCCTTATGACTGATAGGTATGATTCTTGGTTTACTAATAAGACGCGGAGGGGTGTTGTCGGGCGTTAAAAGCCCTGCCGGGGGCTGATAAGGAATAACAGTTGACTTGTCGCTATCACATTTAGATGGTTTTTCTGAGATGGTCAGCGGTGCCGTGTCCTTTGAAACGTTAGGACATCGGGTAGGGGTAAGAGATGGAGAGGTGAAACGAAATCCAAATGAGTTGAGTTGTAACGGAGAGTCCGAGTCCGGGGTTGCGAAAGGCGTTAGCAGCCCAAAAACTTGCTTGTTGCGGGGCGGTGTAGAAGGAATGTTACCAGCCAAGGGCACCACACTAGCAGTCATTGGTGGGATGACTGCAACGGCGGGATCGTCATCTTCTGGAGCACTTGTCCGACAGTGCTCCTGGTTGTGGCTTATAGCCATTGCAGGACGATGGGGCGAGAAGAGAAATAAGGGGCGTTGTGTAACGACATAATGTCATCCATGGAAATAAATACCTGGAAGAATAAATGCCGTCTCGCGCCTCGTTGGGTATGGAAGGGAACTAGGGAGGCTGTAAGATATCTCGGCAATGATAACAATGACTGCCTAATCCTATGCCAACACCGCACAGGACGAGATTTAAGGTTTGGAGATGCGATAGAGCAGGCAGGTTGGACAGAAAATGATGGCAACTAAGAAACGCTGGGCTGATTTCTCATGATATCCGAATTTCTGATAGATAGATATCAGATGTCCATTTCTCGTGATCCTGCATTCAAGTCAGCTGACCCACTGACAATGATTTTATTTGCCAGGACATGCAGGGGAGTGAGCAGTTATTCCAACTCGCAAGCTGTGTCACTGGATGCAAGGACATAATCGTGAAGCAGTCTAGAAGTTTAAAAATAGTGATGTTAGCAAAACTCGAATCCAGAACTATATCGTCACAAGGGGACTTCCAACCTCAGCTACACGTTATGTAAGTCCTAGTAGGTGAGCCAGCCTCCAGGTCCGAGTCAGGGTCTGGGCAGGAGTCAAACTGGCAGTTCTTTTGGAGTGCCTCCCTCCTGATGCCTCCGGAGTCCGGGTAGTGCCCACAACGGCAAATCAGCACCGCACAAAGGACGCATAGTGAGCTTGCACAGGAGTAAAGAGGGTTCGTACAGAGCAAGTCAGGCTGGTGCCACAGCCACTGCCAGTTGTACTACGGAAAGCCCGCTACGATGAGGCACTCTTCAATGAAACTCTGTGTTTGAATGATGATATAGATACTCAATGATTGTTCTCTCAAACTTTGATTTCCGAATTCGTCCAATTGTGCCACATCATCCACGTCGTAAGCGAGACCGTGAGGCTTTAAGAATGGCATCGCCATGCTGTAAGCGTAGCGCATGATAAGATGATTTGGGAACATACCAGTACCAAGTGACTTCAATATGAGTTGTAATGACGGTCGGGAGTTTCCGCTCAAACTTTCTAGCGCTTACTAAGCGAATGCTGGGACGTGAGTAATTCTTGACCTTAACAAAAAATGCTATTCATTGTCTACTCGAGGTGACCCCAGATGTAGACAGTACGTGTAATGTACCACTGTGTGTCGTTAATAACATCGGTATAACTGTGAACCATTGACTGAAAGTGACCTTGAACAACCGAAATAATTGCAGGGCGGGACTGTGAACGAAATTACTTGCACAGTAGCCCACAAATGTGAATGACTGTCCCATGCTACACATCGCTGCCAATTGAAACCTGTGAGCGCTCCCGGAAAGCAAGTGTAGTCATGTAAGTTCCTTCGTCGGAGGTGCTCACAAGCGTGGCATGATATTCTCGAATGGTAAGGATGAGACGTGGTCCCAACACAAACATCTGCAGAAGCGAGATGATTCGAAGAATGCCATTATATATTTCAAGTCCAGCAGGGAATGACCTCTATACATCGATGAGTGGTGATCAGATGGAGGCTAGGTCACAGATCGGCATACCGAGATCAATGGGGACAACAATCCGAGGTTGAAGCAAGAAACAGCAGCAAAGCTACCATGTGTACAAGGTCAGCAGAAACCGATAATCACATTCAAATTACGAGCTCACGCTGCGAAGTAAAGGACATGGGATTTTATTAACACTGTGAACCAGTTCCTGATGGTTGATCCTGTCCATGATCGTCGCAGTTCCCGGAAGTGTTTTACAGTAATCCAGACTGCAAGACACAGTGCGAGGACCTCCCATACAGTGATGAGGATCCAACTCTTGGCTATTTCAAAGGGATCGGCTCCTTCGATTAAGCAGTGATACGTGTCAAAGAGAATGATCTCATCTAGTATATCCAATGAGCCTGCGCTGAATCTTTTCAACCGTGATCAAAACTTACGCCACGAGATATGGCTGCTTTGCTTTGCAACAATCACCCCACTGGCAACCGTGATAGCCAAAAATATTACGACAAGAAATATGAGCATCGCTCTAGATCGCTGATACATGACGTGTAACCGAGTAATCATGATTACTTCCATGGTGATAATTCAGCAAGCGAATGAGGTACTGCAACTGAGTAACTCACCACCGAGCATGGCATTTATGATGAGAAATGCTCGCCATTGTACGAAGCCAAGGATAGTGCCTGGAAAACCTAATTAGTATTTGGGAGCTTGATGCTTGATGCGAACTTACATCTGTTTATGTTATTATACAATTCAATTTGGTCGACAATCTTGCTCACCCCTTCATAAGAGTGAGGCTAGTTAGACGGGAAGGAGGAGCATCGAAGAAGCGCACCCACTTTATCTGTCAACGATACTGATGGGAGACTCGCTGCATGCTGCCAATCAGGAAAAATGTACATAGTGCATATGAGGCGACATACACACTAGGGCAATGCTGATGAGAGATGGTTTATTAGCGCAGTGCCAGATTGTAAGCATTGAAAACGCACCCCGAGTATAGCAAACCAATGTAGCGCACCTAGAATACGATCAAACCAGGCTGTCAGTACAGCATGACAACTGCGTTCGTGACGCAAGCTACGCACACCAAAGTATAGAAGAGTGATAAAGGACCATCGTTGCCTCTGCCTGAATTTACTGTGTGTTATATTTTTGAAATGGAATCTTGCTCACCCAGATCAGGTCAAACTATTGCCTCGCTATTAGTGGGACGTGGCTCGGTATTGACATTCACCTACCTCTTGTCCGAACGTCAACACTGGAGAATGAGGACTCACTTCAGAATTGCCCGCGATAAGTACTGTGTTGCTCACCCCAATCGTATATCACCGCAGCAGAGGATGCAACTGCGAGACCATGGTCAAAGGCAGAGTGAGATAACCCAAAATCAAGATTCAACTCTGCACGAACCTGCACAAAAACTAAAGACACCATTATACTTTACTAATTCCCACGCACTGGGATCAAATGTTGAGACTGTAGACATAAGTATACGAGTGAGCAGTCGGGAGATTGGTGTCAGTTGTGAGAGGTGAGTTTGGGTGATGTAGTTGGATCCACAGTAGTTAAGCTACTGGATGAATGCCAAGGGTGTTCGTGCCAATTGTACCATCAGTCCATTAATCACGGATATTCACTATATGGGAGGAGCGGGATCAATAATCACTTTGCAGACCAGATAAAAGAGACTCGGAGAATCACTGAAATTCATCGAGCTGTGCGAGCGAGTTGTTTTGGTATGATGAACTGATGGCCTCAACACCCTAGATGGCATTAGCTTGCATCACTCGATTTCCATCAATGATAACGGTCAGGAACTGAGTTGAGTTCACTGAAGATGGCCGAAGCGACGGAGCCGCTGGCAAGAGACTCCAGCTCGTAACCAAAGGCTCCAGTACTGAGCAAATCGCACTGCTTGATTAGTAATGTAGCAGGCGCCACAACAACAGTCAACTGACCTGCACACAGCCCAAACACAGCTTACTACCATCAAACTACCATACCATCTTTATCATATATCTGGATCCGAAGGCACTGGCGGATAGCTGCGTTTGTTCTATCAGATTGTACAAGCTTTGTACGAAATGCCTCGCAGAATGTACCGCTACCACCACGAGTCACAACTCTATCTCGGCATCACTGCATTCTGCTCTTGTTCATTTCACTGTGGAATTCTAGTAAGACGAATCTCGGAAGTTCAAAAGGAAGCTTGGCACACCAGTGCAAGCTACTGGCGCTCATGAAATATCCAAATCCAAGGGACACAGACCACGCCCGCTAAGCGCTGAGCGCTGAGCAACAGCCTTTGTTCCCAATGATGTGTCTTTATGCAATCCTTGATGATCACAGCAGACGAACAAGATCTTTTCGATCAGGGTATGCATCTAGGGCTTCATAAATGCGCGCGATTGACAGTTTCTCACTTACTGAGAATCCTTGTGGATCAAATTGAAATGGGTATTGATATTGAAATAGTCGTCAGAGACATCTTGTTGTAGCCGAACCAACCGCTCAGTGATGCTTTGAACAGCAAGGCTCAACGTTCAATAATTATCCGTCATGTTGGTTTGGTCGTACCTATAATATTTATCTATTTTAGACCAACAAGAAGGTCTATATGCAGCTCACAACGAAATCCTGAATAGTCCGAGAGTGCTGCTAACTTCCATCGTTTCATGGCCACGCATCATCGTCAGATAAGAAATATGCATGCTCCTGGAACGCAATTGTAGTGATGCTAGTCCCTTCATTAGAGCTGGCCACGAGCGTAGCGTGATATTCTCGAACGCCAATGATGAGGCGCGGTCCTAGCACAAACATCTGCACGAAAGAGGAGACACGAAGAACACCAAGATACATTTCAGCCCCCACAGAAATCGACTCCTTTAGAAACGGTAAGATTCAAATGCAAATTCGGTCACAAATTGACATACCGAGATATTTTGGGACAGCAGGCCAAGGTTGAAGCCAGAGACAGCAGTAAAGCTAACACATGCATTGTCGGCAGAAGAAATAACCACACTAAAAGTGACGAGCTCACGCTGCAAAGTAAAGCACATGTGTTCTGATTAACACCGTGAAACAGTCCCCGACGACCGAGCCTGTGGATGGGCGCTGGAGTTCCCGGAAATGCCTGGCAGCAATCCAGACTGCAAGACACAGTATGAGGACCTCCCATGCAGTGATGAGTATCCAATTCTGGGCCCTCGTAAGGAGGTTCACTCCCTCGTAAATGCACAGATGGATGTTGGACAGAATAAGTTCCTCTTGAAGTCATTCCATGAGCTTGATGCATTGAGGTTGTTTGTAAGCTCACCTCCTGAAACTTGACTACTGTCTACTGCGCTGATTACTCCACAGGGGATCGTTTTAGCCAGGAAGGATACAACGAGAAAGGTGAACATCTTTCGCGATTGCTGATACATTGCATTCAATCGAGCGATCATGATGACTTGCAGGATATTCAATCAATGTTGAGGTACTGCAGTCGAATAACTCACCGCCTAGCATTGCATTTACGACGACGGGTATCCACCATTGTATGAGGTAAAAAGCGGTGCCTATAACCCAGTAACTGATTAGCATCGGAGCGCTCGATTGTTCGAATGAACTCACAACTAGTTCAGTCGTTATATCGATCCAAAAATTTTGTTCGACAATTACACTCACCCCTACGTAGTAGGAGCGCAGTTAGTTGGCTGAGAACGACAGGCGTTTTACAGGATACCCACTGCATCTGTCACCGAGAATGACGGAAGTGTTGCTGTACATGATGCTGCAAGTCAGAATCAACGAACGCAGTGCACGCACGTAAAGAGACATACGCAGGACGGTGATACTGTTCGTGTGAGACACTCGTTAGCACGGCGTCAACTTGTAAGCCTTGCAAACCTACACACAGTATATTATTCCGGTGTAGCGCACCTAGAATATGTTAAAGTCAGCACGACTTAGTGCCGACGTGTAAGCTAGCACATACGCTGATATACAAAACAGTCATGAGGGACCAGTGTGTCCTCTGCCCGACTTATATAACTAAGCGTTGTTCTTTTGATGAAATTTTACTCACCCAGATAAGTTCAAACTACCAGGCCATTATTAGTGAGATGGCTGCTCCGGTCACAGTAATACGGAGTTGCCAACATACCTCTTGTCCAAAAGTCAGTGCTAGATGATACGATTAAAAATCGTTAATGTCCCGATAAGATATTATAATTGCTCACCCCAATCGTATAACACTGCAGTCAAGGCTGCAACTGCGAAATCATAGTCAAACTTCGTGTAAAATAAGGCTCTCCCACCAACCTGTAAAATAGCTGAAGATACGATGGAAATTTATCATCGGCCACATATTGGGATCATCTGAAACTAGGGTCATATTATCCAAGGAACTAGTGTCAGTACTGAGTGAGTGGGGAACTTGGTAGACATACGAAGATGGGGTTGATGCTAGATATACTATTAGCATACAGCGCCTTTCATTACTGCGCGCAATGTCACGGTGGGGATATAGCTGTTCGTGATTGACAGTGTTAATGGACCTACTAGTGTCTACCGTGCAGTGCCTAAGACTCCAGAGTAGTGATCGCGTGGGGGACTGCAACTTTTGTCCTGACCGTCGAGTCGGACGCAGGTATAGCAGTGGTCGGAATCTATCAGCAACGCCTTTAGCCGCATCCGAGAGTTCCGGCGAAGTTCCAAAAAAAAAAAAAGGTAGACACCATGGCACAATTGAGATGAAAACGAAAACAAGAATGAAATCAAAAACAATTTGAGCTAGTCCCGAAAGAAGGCGGCCCGCTCCTAGCACAGAGTGGCGCGATGCGTTTTGATGATCGACAGTCTCGCACAGGCATTCCCCCGCTGGATGTGTTATCCATATGCCACACTCTCTACTCCCATAGCACATAGTCCTCGGCATGACGAGATTTGCGCCGAGCTACAACTGATTAAGCACTTAAAGTGAGTAATCGTCTGTGATATAGACAACGCTTAGTCTGTCTAAGGTAAGTCTAGGGGAGACCAAGGCTGTCGCGGTAGTATTTCTAGTACAATTGCCACCATCATTACCGATAGGCACGTTGTCAGAATTACAAAAGTCCCTCGAGAGTCAAATACATTACTAACAATAGAAGCTCGGTTGGAAATTGTGTCGTTCTGGCGCCTGCGACGTGGATATCAATGGTATAAGGCTTCCTATCGACTCTCTCCGAAGGCAATGGTGTTGCATGTGAGGGTTCAAGCATAGTATTCCGATACAAATTTGCCCCATTTCTCGATGACGGGTTTCACGAGAAGCTCCCATTCTCGTCCCTTGTGACGGCTTGTCTCAGGACGCGGGAATGCGAATATTTCCCTGTGTATAGCACCACCTGGACCCAGCGTCAAAACCCTACATTACCAGCATAATAAATGTGACAATCGCTCACAATCAAAACAGGGCTTCATCGCAGCTTTCTTCGGCGACCCTGAAGTAGAAGGAGAGGTATCTGAATTGTCAACATTCGGAAATTTGGAGTCCAGGTAAGGTGTGTGGACCACCAAGTCCGCAAGCTCTATATGTACCAGCCTCTCCACACGGTGGCACAATGGCCCCGGCTGTCCCGCTTTGATATTTCCTGTAAGCAGGCTCCCATTAGTGCCGTCATCATCACTCTCGTCTTCGACTGTGCCAGGCCACCACCCCCGGACAATTGGCACCTTCGAACCACACTGTTTACTCCACTGATCCACTCGCTTCGTGAGATTTACAGCGCGCCCGACTTTGAGCTGAATTACATCAGGACGTTTCGGATCTAACACAAACGCAATGATATAAATATCAAGAGAAGCTTAGAAATTCAGAGCGACGAACCTCGGATTTCGTAGGTATAAATATAACCGGGGACATCTGAAGTGGAAGTAGCTTTCTCCATTTCGACTCTAAGCGCCAGCTGGGTATCACGTTGGAGGTATTGTGGTATATAATCTGCCCTGTATTGAAGAGCGTGCCAGACGAGATGGATATGGTGCTCACCACTAAATTCTACAAATGTGTCTGCCATGCCTTTCCGTCTGACATAAAATCCGGTTTGTGCACAGAACATCGCGTCACGGTGCTGATGACAATACACGACAGGGATTGGGTCGATATGAGAGTGCGTTAAGGGAAGCTTGACTTGGCGAGAGCACCGCTTCCCGAGCTTTGTCATGCTGCTACATTGCGTGGTGTTCTTGGTCGCCGAAGGTGATAACGGGGAAGGGGGTACAGAAGCAGCACGCGGGTGAGATGGAGGCGTAATATCGAGCGCTGGACGCGGGCGCATTCCCACGGAGATAGAGGGGTGGGCCATGATGCCAGGGGAAAGTAAATCATCCGAGTGAGGACGCGATGGTGACGCGATAACTGGCACTGCCATGGTATTGAGCGCGTGTTGCATCGTCAACGACGGTTTCCCCGTCTGGGGAGATGGTATGGCCACCGTAAAGGTGGGCGGCTTTGGGAGTGGGGGTAATACACCCTTACTGTTCGGAGTGGATTGTCCGCTGTGTATGGGTTGTCGCTTGGTTGCGTCGAGTAGCGCGTTCACCGCCAACTTTTCGGGATTGAAACCCCCTACAAAACTACTTGCCTGTTTCCCGTTGGCAGGGGGAAGGTCAGGTAGTCGCTTGCTCTCATTTGACTTGCCAGCGAGTGCCATAGCATCGAATGCCTGGACGAGATCATAGCGTTTTGGTGCCAGTGGTATCGGTGGTGGATACGAAGTCATAGTACAGGAAGAAGAGAAAGGCGCCTGGCGCCTGCAGAAGCAAGGCCGTGCACACGAGGAGATCAAGACAATGGTGGGTGACTCAAGGCAGGGTAAAGATTCGCATATGCATGATCATGAGAAAGAAGACAAGTCACAATACTGAATCTGCCGTTAACATTCAATGCATTCGGCCTTGTCCGTTCGTTGATTGCTTCTTCGTATAAAACAACCCCACACAACTGTGTGACTCGATGTTCGTTGAACTTTCTTCTAACTCCCATCACCTTTGTTGCAACACTTGAGGACACGCGCTCAGGTAAGTCTAAGTGGCAACGATTTGTACGGCTTTTGCTGTTGGTCTGCTCCGAAAAAGATGAAACGCACTGGGCTCTGAACAAAATAGATGCTATGCACTACGCTCAAACTAGGGCGGCGGCCTAGAAAACCGTTAACTGAATAAATCTACTTTTCTTGTTTTTGTTATGCCTCCTTAAACCGATCGGTCGATATTGACTTTTCCCAACAGTACTTCAAACGACACGTGGCATGACAGTACCGCAGCTTGCCCGGGTCCCCACCTGCAGATTCGGTGCAATCAAGTATCTGGCTTCCCGTTCATGTAGCTGTGGCTGCGCAAACATTGACCTCTCCTCGCACATGATCTTTGTCACCTCTATCGATGGCTTGCCTCATAGGAGGGGTTGGTTACCAGTCTACTTTATCATGCCCATCGTGGGGAAGACAAGAACCGAGAATTTAACGGAGGAACCTGAAACTCAATGGTTGCAAGAAATTTTAGTCCAAGCATCCACATGTCAAAGCCAATGTGTACTCTAAATCTAGCCCCCCGACATTGAGGACTCTCGTTCGTATGAGGCATCAAATTTCTAGAGACACGTCCTCGTTGCCAGGTAACCCGGGCAGATAAAGAGACTCAGAGGGCTCCAATGTGTCGCTCCGAAGCTAGCCGTCGTTGTTCGGTGTCTCGAGCACGTCGTTTCCTTCATATCACTGGAGGACAGCGATGCAACAGTCCAGGGTGCACTCGATGTAATTAGTGGCACCACCCAGCCTGCCACACTACTGTGGGCGGTGAGCATCCTGACGAGTGGATTCATCTCGCTGCAGCTATGCAATTCTCCGGATTTCTCAGTGTCATTGGTTCCATGTGGAGGTTGCCCGACAGATCATGCCTGTTTTTTTACGGCAGCCTGGTTGATGTTCAGGGAGATTGGAGGGCGTGCACTGTGATGGCGTTGCGCAAGAAGATTCCGCTAGAACAGATTATTCACATGTTCCCTAGAACTTGAATATGAACAACTTGGTTTAGATGCCATTGAAACACATGTCGTTTTTGCTGCACGCACCTGTGCTCCGCTTACTTGAGCGTCTTATTCAACCTTTTCAAGTTGATGAGGTCTAAAGATGTAAAGGACGAGACTGTCAATGCCAAGTCAACGTCGTCGAGAAACTTGTATTTTTGTGTCAAGCAAACTTTTTGGGAAATGCCGCCGGAACCGTCGGGAACCAACATTTTTTGCATTTTCGCGACTTCAGAACCTACGCGCCCCTCAGTCTAACGACCACGTTGTATGCAGCAATAGCTAGCTGTACTATCCCACTCGACATGGCGGACTCGCAACTCGTTTGCAGCATACTCGATGAGATGACCAGTAGCATGGCATCAGTGCGAGAGTCGATGCAATCCCTCAATCAAAAGTAAAGCTCGCCTGTCACAGTACTGCTCTTATTGACATTTATCCAGACTAAAATCTGCAGATGACATAGATATGAAGGACGGAATCTCTTTGCTTTCGCTCAAACACCACCTACTTCTGTCGTACTTGCAGTCTCTCGTCCTGCTCTCAGCACGCCGAGCAACTGGAGATTCATTAACAGAGAGAACACCAGTTAATTCCCCTTTCAGTACAGTTGATCGGGAGGCGCGAGGTCCTGGCGCTGGCGATCTGGTTGACTCTATGATAGAGGGTCGCGTTGTACTCGAAAAAATAAAAGTTTTGGAAAGCAGGATGCGATACCAAATCGAAAAGCTGGTCAGAGTTGCTGAAGAAGTGCCTTCTGGCAAAGATGTGGCCGAAGGTATGTTTTTTTTACACGAGTAACAACGCCTTGCCGACACGCCCTCCAGATCCCCTTGCCTTCCGCCCAAATCCTCAAAACCTCGTCGACAACGAGCAGGACTCCGACGAGGACCGAGATGCTCGTTCAGATGTCGAAGACCCTGATGGAATATACCGCCCTCCCAAGGTCGCACCCATGCCCTACACGGAAGCCGCAGCCGACAAACGTTCTAAACGACAGCCTGTTCCTAAGGCACTTTCTACCCTCCTCCACCAAGACCCCTCGCGCCCGCACATTGAGGGTACATCCGGCCTTGGCTCCATGCCCTCCCTCGCGTCCGACCGCGCCCGCGAGATCCAACGTATAAAAGACTTCGAGGAGGAGAATTTCACTCGACTAGTCATGAAGAAGAAAGATGCGCGTAGGCGACGAAAAGATGAGGAGGATTTGGCACTCGGAGGTACAGGTGCTGGAAAGGGTAGGAAAAGAGGTCGTGGCCTGGAGGATGAATTTGCAGATGTACTGCACTCAGTTGGGCGCACGAAGACGGGGGTGCTGGGCGATGGATATGAAGAGCTGAGGCAAAGGGGTAAGAAAGCCGATGCACTATCGAGATCCCGAACGGCCTGGAAGGGGGACCTTGAGCACGAAGACGATGACGGGCCGCGACTGAAGAAAAAGACAAGGTTCGAAAAGGCAAAGACGACTCTGCACAAGAAAATGAAAGCAAGAAAGAGATAGCTTTGTCCTTCGAAGTTCTTCTTGCAAACAGTTGCTTACGTTCCTCTGTACAAACGCAATGACCTGCTCATTTTGAACCCTCTTATTTGCCTCCAGCCAAGCGTTCCAACCAGTCGGAAGAATCGATGGGAGCTTCTGACCAGTCTCCCCTAGGTAAACCTTAGACGAACCTGAAAGGTAGTCGTGAGGCACTAATTCCCTTATTTAAGTTTTAGCCTTCGAAGACCACGCCAGCATGTACGTCAATACGTGCTTCGATGGGAGGGCTCTGGCACAGTCCAAGAGACACATTGAGACTCTGTTCAAGTTGCGATAACTACTTTGATCACCTCCGAAAAACTGCCAGTGAGTAAATGTCAGTGTCAAAACAGGGAAATTATTTGTTGGCACATTTCAAATCCACACCATCCAAGAAAGCGGATTTCTGTTGTGTTGGCTAGGGCCTGCTCAAGATAGACCTTAATGAATCCGTTCATGAGTGAGTGTTCATGGCGTGGTAGTAAAAGACGCTGAAGATTGTCGAGCAGGTTTCAACCCAACAGATCATCTTCTGCTATTGACACGCTTAACACTTCAAGTTGGCTTAGCAAAACTATCTAGTCAAGATGAATTGAAGAACATCATGTATTGACAGTAGAATCACATATTATTAGCAGTTATTGTCATTTGCCAGTGCAAGATGAAATAAACTTTTAGGACTATCTGCGTTCAATTCGATGGACACCGGAAACATGCAAAGTCAGGAGCTGGCGCCCACTGGGTCACGTGCCACCGTGTATCGCGATTAAGCAGTCCGCGTGACGCGTCTTGGTTTCAATTGAATCACTGATTCGTCCTATGGCTTCAGTGTCACGGAAGCGCAATGCAGCTAGCTCTGTAGACTCGAGCTCTACCAAAAGACGGAAGACACAGTCTGAAAGGTGCACCATTTTGCAAGTACTTTTGAATAAAGTACAGTTAACTTGCTTGTAGTTTGACGGTCACGGTCGCAACTGTCGTAGAAGAATCATGTCAGAGCAGCGTACCTGACATACAGGCTGTCATAGAGAACTTAGAACATGAGACTATGGGAGATTCATGGAGGACTGCGTTAAACAAGGAATTTATGAAGCCATATTTCCAAAAGGTGTGTCCTTACTCATTCCCTCCAGTATGCTCTCCTCTAAGTACTCCATTTGCTTCAGCTCAAAGAATTTCTCATTGCGGAGCATCTTGCGCACACCGTATACCCAAAGCGTAAGATATTCATGTCGATTTTCGATAAGATATTACAAAGCCCTCTTTAGTGAACGATGTCTACTCTTGGTCACGATTGACGCCACTTGACTCTGTGAAAGCCGTTATACTAGGCCAGGTGCGCGTTGCATAATTGTATACGTGCTGCATCACTTACTAAACCACTCAACAAGGATCCATACCATAATGTAGGACAAGCGCACGGTACGTATGTCTAGCCCACTCAGAATATGAATTAATGCAATATTTTAGGGCTCTCTTTCTCCGTCCTCCCTCCAACTAAGCTCCCCGGCTCACTGAGGAATATCTATAAACAACTCTCGAGCGACATCCCCGAATTCAAAGTCCCCACGTCTGGGTTTGTCGCATCTCCCTTCCAGCCCCTAATTCGCTTACTCTTTACACAGAGATCTAACGCCCATGGCAAAGGCCGGAGTTCTCTGGTTGAACACCTGCCTAACTGTACGGGCGCATAATGCCAACTCACATTCAAAGAAGGGCTGGGAAACCTTCACCGACGCTGTTATCCGAGCAGTGCTCGACCGCCCAGACGGAAGAGGGGTTGTCTTCTTTGCCTGGGGTTTACCTGCCCAAAAACTATACGATAGGCTTGGGATTGACGAAGTGTGTGCCTGTCATCTACTGTTCAGTTTTGGGGAAACTGACTCGGGCCGTGAAGGAAAAGCATCTGGTGTTGAGGTAAGCTCTGACTCGCTTTGTTGATCGACACGCCGAGAATTACGTGCCAGATCTCCGCATCCATCTCCTCTTTCAGCCCATCGGGGCTTCCTTGGAAATGCTCACTTCAAGAAAGCCAATGAATGGCTGCGGAAGACACATGGGGAAGAGATTGATTGGGTAGCTCTCAGTGCTGTTCCACCTTCAGATGCAGGTCGCTATATCTCAACGACATGAATTGTAGCAACATCAGTATCCCACCCACAGGAAAGCGAATGCATTTGCTACACAAAATAGAATCATTGTTTAAATTACATGCATGCAACAAATCTTCCTCATCGATGCCTCTGGCTGTTCCAAATCTGGCTTTGCCCACCGACTCCGAACTGCCCCATATCAGGAGGGGCAAAGAATGCTGGATTAGATATGGGGAAGTTCACAGCATTGAACGGCGATCGCGCAAAATTCTGACTTGTCATCGGGAACTGTGCGACAGGCGAGGCCTGCGCAGCAGGAACGGGCGAGCGGGTTGTGCTTAGTCGTGCGCCTGTTTGAGGTGGCGGTTTCCAATTCTGACATGGCCAATCATCATTGTGCGGAAAAGAAAAAAATAGCAACAAATACTTACATATTGCTTCCCTTCACGATACAACTCTTCCAGCTTTTCGTCAAAGACACCACGCTCCTCGAAATCATGATATGCTTTATACAACCTGAGCGCGCTTCGAGCGTCCTCGATCGAATCGTGCGTGTCAGTTTGAATATGCTCATGTAGGACGAACCAGGACAGGAAACGGAGTGACAGTCGTCGCTGGCGAGTATGCAGAAAGTACAAGTCAACTGTGTCTATGACTTGCTCTGGGGGTACGAATATATCTGACCATGACGACAGTTGGTAAATAGTCTTCGTTTAGATGCTGGAACATACTGATTATGCGGAAGTCTTTCGAGAGTCCATGCCCAATAAATATACATCCCCGGTCGACGAGCACCCTGAGCTTCTTGTACACAAGTTTCAAGGGTGTCAGCGTGTACCGCGACAAATGCGGATCAAGGTCACCGACTGTTACAATTTCAGCCAGGAAAAAAATATACTGGACTACACTTACATTTAATACCAGAAAACTCAGTCAGATAATCGACAATGACCTCGCTCGTATGGATATGATCGTCAATGAAAGGGACACCTTCTTTCGGGCCATCACCCCTAAGGACGGACACGCGAGCAAGACTAAGCCGCGCAGGGCGGATAACACGGTTGGTACCATCTGAACGGTACTCTGTTTCTTCCTGACAAGTGAGGATACATAAAGACAGTCCAACAGAAATTGTACACAAAGCATACCTGCTGCATGGAGACAAACTCAGCATCAATTGCAACGAGTGTTCCAGGTTTAGGGAGCTCTTCGAAGCGGAGGCATTCGTGCTGGATGATATTCTTGTCACGGTTTCTGTGCGCTGAAGATGAAAAGAGTAAAGCGGCAATGAGATAAATGTACTCACACAGAGATAGAGGTATCCAGGCTCAATATCGACGGGTCCAGTTGGTCTGGAAGGCCGCTATAGTCGAGCTGTTCTCGAACATCAACGCGCTCAAAATATAGGATGGCTGGGACCTGCTTCATCTTGAGTATCTTAGTGCACAGAATAGACATCACAACTGACCTTCCATGTGTTTGGAAAGCTCAACGCCTCTTCTTCTGATATATTACACACTACGAAATCGTTGAAAAGAAACCAGGCGCTCTTGATATTCGGGCGGCCTTCCGCTTCAGGAACTACATCGTTGTCAGTGGGGATTGCATTGGCAACAGCTAGAATAAAAAGCTCACCTTTGACAATCGCAACGAGATGTGAGTGTCTTTCTTTCGTCATGATTTGTACTACCATGGCCTATACAAACCATAAATGAGCGCAGCTGCAGCAAGTAAAAAAGCAACTCACTCTCAGTTCATACATAACTCCCATTGCCTCATCCACGCCATCAACCTCGCCTCTCACCTCTACCGATGGGCTCAAAAATCTCGACTGTCGGTTGTCTAACCATAGCTTCATATTATCCTCGTTGTAGACACTTGCATTGACCGCAAGCACAGGTGGAAGGTCCGATGAAGGTATTGAGCGTCGGGAACTGAAGGCGCCAAATTGCTTGCACGTCTGACATGTTGCCTTGTATGTCATCTGGCGAATCAGAGAAACACGGAGGATACTGGCAAAATCTGTTGCAGGAGGGGGATCTGAAGGCGTGAGCTGATTATCTCCGTCAGTATAACAAGCTAGTATCCGTATGAAGTGACCCCACCCTACGCGGGTAAACCATATCGACAACATGTGTCATGTTCTCCTTCTCCCTCACAGCCTTGCAGCTCATACATGTGATGACATTCTTCGCGTCTATACCAAGGAGCTGTGTGATAGGTGCCGCCGCAGGTGAATGCGTGTCTTCCTGAAATGGTTGGTGTATGAGGCGTGGATTGTGTGGGAAAGAGTTCCCTTCAAGCGAGAGATGGTCAACAAGGAAACGATGGAATGACTGAATCATGTGGGCATAGTCGACTTCAGTGGGCTCGCGCCCGTAATCAATCAACTCGATCTGATTTTGACTTTGAGCAAGCACACCAACGGTCTTGCAGAAGTTCCCTCCTTGGCAGTTTGTGCCGCCCGCATCCTCGAGCATACGTGCCACAAAGCCGAGCTCGCACAGTAGACAGTGTTCTCTTGGACAATTGGTAGTGATATGCGACTTGGCGAGGCGCCGTATAGGGAGCGTGTAGTGCATGACCTGGAGCATTGAATTCGTATAGGAGTTGAGAATATGTGTCTCAAGACCGCTGTACGGTGTTTTATTATAAAAGCTACAGAAACATCAATGAAAGTCGTCAGAAGTAAGGACAGAGAGCGCGCACCCGAAATCGAAATCCTCCACGCCGAACTTCGAGTACTCGATTTCGACCTTTCGATAGATTCGGGGTACCTCCTCGACGCTATCATCGATGCTAAGCGCTTCTAGCTCGAGCTATATCCTGTCAAATAAGCAGAATTTTAAAAAAAATTACACTCACGTCATCTCTTCTGCCTTTTCCACTCCTGAACCGTCCTTGATCTTTGGCAGCGGTCACAGGCACACGATTCCTCCGCCCACGCAGCTCCTTCGGAAGAGCTGCATATGCAATATTGTCGTTCATCTTCATAGTACTTAAGACTTGTGGCGGAATTTTAGGCGGAGGTGGACTCAAAATCCCAGAGCGGGGAAGGAATTGTGGTGTCCAAGAGGAAAGCAGCAGAGTGTTGTAGTGTGGCATCCCAATAGAGTTGAGAGGTCTTTGGTGTGTTTAAGTCAGTAAGGGGTATGAATGAATGGTGGAAGATAACTCACGTTGAATCTGTCCAATTAATATCTGGGAGTGCTTCAGGAGCATCAGCCCATTCGATGGGTTGGCCTTCGAAACCATTGAAAAGCGGCTCTGCATCCTCCGCGATGGCTGTCATGAGGTGAATGGCACCGAGCGCGTCACCAAAAGCAAGGAACGAGCCGTTGGACGACACAGCTGTCGAACTGATATAGGATGTGGTCTCGAGCTGCAATACATGAGCGATTGAGTTTGTGGAGTATTACTAACATACCTGATAAAACCCGGAGACGTTGCTGTAATCAGATACATCAACAACGTTCACCAGACCCTGTGCAGAGGTGACCACAAGACTAGAGGAATGTTTAGGTAGGATATCAATGAAGGCAGGACCGTCCTGGAAGGGGATTGGAGGGAGAGGACGCATGGTACGCAGGTCGTATACTTTCACTAGGGGATCAGGAAAATCGTGACCGCGTCTGCAACGCATCAGTGATGTTTACATGCGCAAATCACACGTTGCTAACCTGACACTCCACCCAATTGTGTAGAAGTAGTTTCCACTCGTCTGGAGGTCTTGCACACCACTACTATGTGCTAGCACCGAGTTTTCTCCGTTCTCGCGTAGAAGCGCAGTGCGCGGGTCATATGCACGCACGTACCCATCCGTGAGTGCTGCAAGGAGCGTGGAATGTGAAAATTGGAGGTGTGTCGCAACGGATGGGGAGGGAGCAACACGAACGGCATTGCCTGTCATTGCATTCAAGAGGACAAGCTCAGGTGCAGTTGTTGAAACTGCAAGGACATTAGAAGTATACGTAGCGCTCGAGAACGCTGTCAGAGCAGAGGCTGATCTGCAGCTTTCATGAAAGGATACACAAGGTAGCACTAGGAAATCACGTACTGAAAGAACCACTTGTTCATCCCACCTTTATGCCACGAGCCGACGCCTTCACCTGCAACACCAAGTGCCCTAACATAGTTGTCTCCTGCCACGATCTGCTTGACTGGAAGGACACCGCCTACAGGGAAAGACACGCCACGGAGGCCCTGTATCGTGTGCAGCGCAACGACCGTGCCTACGCTGGTCCCGGACCAGAGTGTGTCAGAGACGGGGTCGAAACTAAGGGCAGTGACTGGCTGAGCATAGTTATGTAGTGTCGCAATCGGGTCTATTATGTGGTATGATGTCGACATCGTGCTGCAGTCATGGACAAAATCTCGCTGTCCAGATCGACGAGCTCGCGGTAACGGAAGCAATTCACCAACCAGAAATAGTTCCCATATCTAATCTCATCCAAGCTTGACCCTAAGCTACTCCACCAACTTCCACGACATCAATCACTTCTCTTATAACACCCTTTCATGGAGAATTTACAGGGTTTGTCACCCCAAAACCAAAATGCATCAGCAGAAGAGGAGTCAAAGCGGAAGGCAGCTGAAGATGAAATGCGCAGGGATATGATGGCGACCATCCTCGACAGTGCTGCCCGAGAGCGATGTACGTACTCCTTCCTGTTTCTGGCTTAGTGCTCGCAGTCAATATCGTCGTTTGGTGTTCACTATCCAGTGTCCCGCATCGCCCTTGTAAGCCCAGAGAGATCGCGGCAGGTCGAGACTATCATTATGCGGATGGCTCAGTCAGGACAGCTACGAGGACGTGTGAGTGAGCAGCAGTTGATCGACCTTCTTGATCAGGTGTGTAATAATGTTTTTTGTGTGAGTGTACAATGTGGTGAATCTGATGTATTCAGATGGAGGACGCACGGTCCAAGACAACTGCGAAGACCACGATAGTGGTGAGTATTTGACTACATCACGGCAGGATTTTTGAGACGGAAGATTGCTGACCATGATTACCAGTATCAGCGCAGGCGAGACTTCGATGATGATGATGATTTTTAGATGCTTCATTGATGTACTCGAATTCGTTGCTTTGATATCGCGACGTCATATCATTCATTATCGCTCACCAGACTCCTCAATTGAATGTCAACATGTATCATCCTACTCCTGTTTGTGCCCTGCCCTCACCTCGACTACTGCCGCAGCAGCCGTCATTATTCTCTCCTGTCAAGACTTTGTCTCGGCCGTCTGTCGTGCCCACAGGATCGCAGGCTGGACCTTTATATTGTCAATAAATGTATGCTGATGCGTGGTGAAACCTCATGACACGAAAGCCGCTTGCTCAGGGAGGCTGGTACTGCGACATATGTTTGAGTTACTCAGCGCCGCAGCTTGAATTGAAACAATCAATTAGCGGTATAGGCACAATGTCAGACTCTAATGGTTCTCACTACCAACTTCTCCCCAAGAGGTATAGGCCATTTCGAAACTTTATGGTCCCGCCTTCGCCTTGCCCCTTCTAATCCCTCGTGTGTGTGCAGTCCTATTATTGCTCAGTCCTTCTGTGTGCAGCTTGGCAGCTTTTGGCAACTGCTGTCCATGTCCGCGTCCCCCTCCTCCCGCTTTCCGAGCTGGGCCATTGTCTGTATCATCCAGGCGATCCACCACATTCAGCCCTGGTGTTCCACGCAGACCCATCAATCCCACCGTGCGCTTCGCAATGGGTGGTGGGATCCATGTTGCCACTACATTTCCACCCCTTGCACCTCTTTGCGGTGGAGCACGACCAGAAGTACTTGGTTCACCGTCGCCCACTGTCACATTTGGCCACCCCAAGCACCGTGCCCATACCGCGCCCTGTTTCACCAACTCCGTAGGTGACCATCGCAGTTGCTTTAGCCAGGACTTGTAGAATCCAAGCCAAGCAGAATATGCTTGGCCAATGGAGCGGTCATCCAGCTTAAAATTTAAAGTCCTGGTTTGTTCAAGTCGTGTATAGGGCATTAATGGAAGTGAGGCAATCTCTGGCAGCCGCAAGAAGAACTGCTCGTCGGGCATCAGGATCAATATACCTTCACCAGCAGCCCCTGCACGCGCGGTTCGACCGAGGCGGTGGATGTATTGTGCAGGTGAGCTGGGGAGAGAAAGCTGGATGATGTGTGTTACACTGTAGGATAATGTCAGTACAGCCTGCAACGAAGAAAGAGTAGATTGCAGAGGCAAGAAACGAAATTTTTAAAGAGAAAATTGATTGGATGACAGCATGATTATTGGCCAATGAAAGGGCTGAGGATACTTTTAGACACTGATGAGACCCACCTTGGAAAATCCATCCCCCTCGCAGTCACATCGCTTGTAACCAAAACCGCGCCTTCTGGGGCGTCGCGGAACTCCTGTGCGGCGCGTGTACGTGCAGCTTGTGACATACGACTTTGGATTTGGTAGATTGGGGGAAGCATAGATTGTGGGCTCGCGGCAGATACTTGTTGTAAAATACTTGCGACAACGGCCGTACCACGTGCTGTTGTACAAAACAACATCGTCTTTGCTTGCGGGCCTGCCTGCTCGAGGAGGGAAACAAGTGTCGGAAGGGTATCTTCGAGAGGTGTGATGAGGTAACTCTGGGGAACTGTGTGCCACTTTGTTAGTTTGTTGACGGCTTATGAAAAATGTGTACACACCGTGTTCATGTGTATTCATTTCATCCGCATGTAGCGTAGATATGAATTTATAGTCTGAGTTTAAGTAAATCTTTGCGATCTACTCGCCCAAATGATCAGTTTCCGTTATTCCAACACAAGAAATACACACATCCTGGATCGCCTTATCAAAAGTCGCAGAAAACAACATACACTGCCGCTTTGTTCCCCGTCTATCAGGCAATAATCCTACAATGCGCTCCAAATCCTTGCGAAATCCTTGATCGAGCAGCCTATCTGCCTCATCTAGAATGAGCACACTTGGGCGGAGGGTGAGCCCCGAAGTCAGATGGTCGAGGAGACGACCAGGAGTGGCAATTAGGATGTCAGCGCGAGCGGAGAGAGAGTTAAGACGGGTTTTTTCTGTGTTTATGCTGCAAGTGTTAATATGTATCATGATATGCGCCAATGTATGGGAAAGAATGCGCACTTTGTACCTCCGATAACAGACTGCACGCCATATGGGTGGTGCGCAAGAAGGGATATTGCCTCTTCCTCAATTTGAAGTGCTAGCTCTCGTGTAGGCGCTAGGACAAGAATCTTGCCCTTGTCAGAAGACGTCGATCGGGAAGAGGCCAGTCGTTCGATGGCGGGGAGGAGAAATGCCGTAGTTTTTCCTGGGCGCAAAGTTAGTCTATGAATGAATAACTTAGTCGCACTGCACACCCGTTCCAGTTTTGGCTTGCACGAGAAGATCGATGCCTGACAAAGCAAGCTGCGATGTACGATCATTAGCTTAGTAGACTGATTGTCAACAACACCTACTTCAAGTGTGGCGTCTATGGCAAATGCTACCGCATCAGCTCAGCCCCATTACAGTGTGCACGAGACTGACCTTGGACATCTGTTAGAAACCTACACGAGGGCCAGTCAATACGGGGAGAGTTGCAAATAATGGAACGTACTCGTGTCTGATTCCAGCCTTAGATAGCTGGGATATGGGAGCATCAACAAATCGTTTCGACGTGAAGTGTTTTTTGTCTGTAGCCATGACTGTAGATTTTGGACTCGTGCTTTGGCTTGGGATAGCTATGCTATTGTCCACAGGTATTGGTGAAGGTTGAATACGAACTCGAGCAGCAGCCATTGACGCGTGTCGTACGCGTGGTAAGTGCGTCCTTTGTGCTTTCAAGTTGCTCATTGGTCGAATAAAACAACGAACTTGAAGTCTAGCAAACATACAACACGATTATTTTTGATTCTCGAGCTTGATGTCTCGAGTTTCTATAGATCTCCGCACAATGAATCTTAAAGCCCTTGAAGCGAGCGTCTCAGTTATTGTTGACCTCGTAGATTTGCTTCCGGAATCCGCGTCCAAGGTTGTCGAAAATAACGCGTGGTCAAAACGCGTGTGAGTCTAATGCGCATGCCATTTTAAGCTGCAATATGAGCTGACATAACCGGTGTGCTATCCTTGACGATTCATTTTCTTCAAGTTCTGTTTCCTCATATCACTAGGAATTTACAGTCGATCAATTGTACGGAACAGGCAGATGTCACAGTGGCATTTGCCTTCCACAGGATGCCAGATGATTCAATGACAACCCCTGAAGTAGTGAAGCTAAGCACCGAGTCACTTATTTTACCAACGAGCACGTCATTTTCAACTACTCGTACTCAAGTGTTCAAGAACCTTAGAACATGAAAATTCCATTACCAAGAGTCACCCATCCATGCCACTTCGAAATATTAACAGAATATGCACTTCAACTCGAGCCTCTGTCTGCAAATATTGACAGATGCGACTCATCATGCGAGACGAGTTGATTGTTGTACCTTCGCTGAAAATAGGACTATCCTGCCCATAGGATCTTTCATGCGATTTATACCGTGGCTTTCAGCGCCGACCACCGGTGATTGAAAATCAATCTGACACTTACTACTGAATACATGGCCATCAGATTCGCAACCTTCCGATTGTATGAATCACTGAAGCAAATTGCTCGAGCGTTGAAGGCAGTATCACAGCAAATACCTTGCCTCACTCTCGACAGCCTATATTTGCCAGATCGCGATGTCCCCATCATGAAATGAGCCCTTTTCAAATTCGGGGCAGCAAAAGTGACACTGCAAACACACCCATTGTTTGGATTGATCAATCATATTACCAGAGAAATGTTCTTCACCAACCCAATCATCTCTTTCATCATCTTCCAAAGTTCCATACCTCCAGTAAATTTGCTGGAGTTGGATGTGCGTGACAGCACAAGTCCGTAGCAGATACCTGTAGCCCACGCCCGCGGCATGCAGTGGGATGGTCATCACGAATAGCCACAATTGTTGCATGATGATCATTTTGTACCTCAGCAAAGATTTTGGCAATCTGAGTTCCCCGTAACCCCGTCGTGTCTCAAGCTCGTAACCGAAGGCGATTATCGTCCTGTGGATTCCGATGACTCTACCGATGGCAATGATCCAAAATCGCTGTGAGCGCCGGAAAAATTGTGTGGATATACTAGTAGATCCACCATGATCCAAAAAATACAGCAGGCATCTAATAAACAAAAGGGCTGACCTGTTTAACTAAATAAATGCGCAATCGATTCCCCTGCCATGGATGATAGACATAATTTTGGTGGTTTCTTCTGAACTTCGTTCTTACTTAGATTATGGTATCGGGGCGCCACAACACAAACAGGCAACAATAGATGGAGTGTGGGAAAAATCTGCAGCCTCATTGTAACAGTCGCGTTTGCTCAACGCCCCAAACGCAACTCATTCATCCATTCAACCCTTTGCTGTCATCTTCATCGTCGTCTAACACAACGAGCACGTTTAATTGCACATATTCAAGATGTCTACGACCAGGTTGCACCACCACCCATCTCTTCCCGCCCCCGTCATCCACGCTGGCTTCTCCGCCCACCAGTCCAAGTCTCATGTTCTCGCCGGGGTGCAGGACGCGTACTGGAGTGATGACGACGCTGTAAGTCTATTTTTTTGATGATCACATATCATGTTATTTATCTACCGATCTCAGGATGATGCAGATTGCCCGCTTTGTCTCGAAGAGATGGATATTTCAGACCTTAATTTTAAGCCGTGTATTTGCGGGTACCAGGTATATCCTCTCGTTCATTACGTATTAGGTAGATATGCTGAGACCCATTCAGATATGTAGATTCTGTTGGCATCATATTAAGCAGAACCTCAACGGCCGCTGTCCCGCTTGTCGCCGTGAGTACACCGACGAAACTGTTCAGTTCAAACCTATTGCGAAAGAAGAGTGCGTCCCACCCTTACAGTCCACTTTTAAAATTCAATTTATGCCGTCCTGACGTATTATAGCCATAAACGCCTGACCCAACAGAAGAAGCAACGTGAACGCGAGCGCAAGGAACTTGACGCCCTTGGTAGGCGCCATCTTGCTAATGTCCGCGTCGTCCAGCGCAATGTTGTATATGTCGTTGGCATCGGTCCTCGATTTGCAAAGGAGGAGGTATGTTACACCTCACATCCAATCACTTCTCGTCTCACTCAATAATACTCTTCGACATAGCTCATACCCACTCTTCGATCAAATGACTACTTTGGGCAATATGGCAAAATCTCTAAGATTCTACTTGTGAAACGCACATCCTCAGGGGGTGGTGCGCCTATTGTAGGACTCTACATTACGTATCATCGGCGCGAGGATGCAGCACGTTGCATCTCAACCGTTGACGGCGCCCCAAGCCCAGGAGGAGGCCGAGAGGTTATGCGTGCCAGCTATGGGACAACCAAGTATTGCATGGCGTTTCTCCGCGGCGTATCATGTACTGATCACACCTGTATGAATCTGCACGAATGGGGAGATGAGAAAGATTGCTTTACGAAGGAAGATCTAACGACGTTGTATGTGGATTTTCGGAATGTTTTAATGGCGTGGCTTACCCATTTCCAGGAAGCACACCATCAAGGACACAGAAAGCAGGGGAACCAAGAATGGGGATGGTGCGTTGCGTGATCACGCAATGATCCATATCTCACCTATACATTACTTCTTTAGGCCTCCCGCGAACTGCAGCATGGGCCAAACCTGCCACTCCGACGCCCGGCAGCGCGACGCCAGCTGCTACCATTGCTCAACGTCCCCGGCGTGGTGGTCAGCGGCAGGCGCGTACACCACGCCCACAACATGATCGCAAGGCTGGCTCAGGTGGCGGAGGAAGTACGAAAACACCCTCCATCGCGTCTTCGTCTCGACCCCCAACGCCTGCTGTCTCCCCACGTCCCCCGACGCCACCTGAGGTCAAAACTCTGCGGGCTAAGGAACCTGCACCGCTTCCGCCGACGTCACCCTCACCGTCAATGGCAGTCGACTCGGATGATGTATGCTCTGGCAGTCAGGATGTGTTACCAAGTCCCGCCCGCCCACGATCTACGGAGAGTGTAGACAGTACACCGGCTGTGCCTACTTCTCTGCCACCAGGTTTACCAGATGCCCCACCTGGTCTCCCACCTCCGACTCGCATATTAAAGATGGACTCTATGTCTCCGCCAGGTCTCCAAGCACTACAAATACCTATGGGAAGCTACCAAATGTCCACCGCTGCACAAGCCCTACTTGATGACGTCAAAGCGCGTCGCGAGGCAGTCCTGTCGAGCACGCAAGTGAGCGTCTTTCCCGATTTCGATCGCACGCTTCGTATGCTCTCAGGGAGTGAGGGTGGGTTCAGCTTCAATCTGGACCCAAAGCTTGCAGACGTAGATGTGAATGCGGAAGGAGAGGCAGTATTGAATGCGCTTGAAGCGGAAGCTCGCGTACCTTTCGCCGGTGGCTTTATGGACGCGTTCCCTGCGCTGAAGCCACAAGCACACCCTCACACGCATCAAGTGCCGACCATGTACCCTCATAATCCTGCCCGCTCCATTTATGACCCCCTCGCAATGCGCGAGAGCTATCTTGGGTCGTTCAATCCCTTCGGGGAAGCGGAAGGATCCTCAACTGGTGCTGGTGCTCGTAGCTCGCCGTCGTATCCAGATGAGGAACGGAAGGTTTCAAGGTTTGGATTCGCACGGGGGAGGCAAGGCTCAACAGCCGCGAGCTCTCCTGTTCATGTAGCATCACCGTTGAGTGCGAGTGATAGCCATCACTCTTTTTTCACGGCTTCGGAGACTCCTGCGATGGCGTCGTCGCATTGGAGTCATGCAGGACATGGAGAATATACGGGATATGCCACTAGTTCTCCGCTTGTGCAGCAAGCGCAGACAATGCAGTCGCCCCCGCAGCAGCACGCGCAACCACAGACACAGCCGACGCGCTTTCAGCCGTTCGACTCAAGTATGAGCGTGAGTGAAGCCCAACTCCGTGAGTTGATTCAGTCGAGCAGGGAGCGTGCTGGCTCGATGCAGATGCATAACGCTACAGCTGGTAGGAGACTTCTGTTTGTGTAAGCCCCTAGACTGCGCATTGACGATTGTCTTTCTTCACTTCACTTCGTTTTGCCCTTCAATTTGATTCATTGTGGTTCACGTGTATTCCTCTTGTATGATGATGCTGTCTATGTTTTTTGCATTTTTGTTTTTGTTTTCAGTTTCAGATCAACCTCAGTGCCAGTTTGCGCCATTCAGTGACCCCGCAATCATGTCAGCACGTTTCGCTTCGCCCGTGTTATCCTCCGCAAGCCTGTCGTATGCTGGTACACCAACGGTTGCGACCGCAGCACCAACTGCTGCTGCCACGTACGGCCCCCCACCGGGCCTAGCATACCCAAATAGTGAGTCCCGTTCTTTCGTTCAGGGGAGGGAGTCCCAGGTCAGAGTACCGAGCGCCATGCTTGCAGTGCGCGAATTCTACCACCAGCTATGAGAGCCTCAGGGACCTTCGCATTCGGCCAACATTATTTCGATTCTCCCGTTTCTCCCGTTCTTTCCCCTGTCCCGATGGTTTAAACCTTGGTTGGATGCATGCTGACTAACGGTTGTTTCCTTCTTCTTTTCTTTCAACCATCTGTTTGTTCGCCAACTTCGTTTTTAGTCACTCCTTCCGTTTCATCCTCACCTTCGCCTGTCCCTGCACTGTCGTCTGCCGATTTTCCCGCCCTGAACGCCGATGTGCTGCCTTCGCCTGACGCACATCTTGCCGAGGCATCATCACCCGCTGAAGGCAGTAAGGAACAGGCCAAAGCAGAGCGTAAGGCTGCGAAAAAGGCGGCGGCCACGGGGCGTGCGCTCGAGCGCCAGAAAGCAGCCCAAGAGAAGGCAGCTGCAAAGGCCACCGAGAAGGCCCGGATCGCGCAAGAGAAAGCTGTGGAGAAGGAGAAGTTAGCGAAGGAGAAAGAAGAGCGAGAAAAGTTGATGTGGGAGAAGGTGGAAGCGGAGAGGGTCGAGAAGGAGAGGCAGGCACAAGAGAAGGCTGCCGAGGAAGAGAAGGAGAGAGTTGCCATAAAGGACAAGGAAAGGCAGGCCTTAGCTGAAAAGATTCAAGCCGAAAAGGCGAGAGCAGCCCAGGCCAAGGCTCAAAAAGCCGCCAAGTCTGCATTGGCGGCCAAAGCCACGAAGTCTGCAAGCTCCTCTGACCAGGTGCCTGCTACTCCAACTGCCAAGCAGTCCTCCGCTTCATCCAAGGCATCTGAACCTGCGGTACAAGCACCCATACTGTCCAAGATGCCCAAGAAGAATAAACCCGTCACTCGTCCAATCAAGATCCCAAAGGAGGATGAGATTGTTCTTGGAGATGCCTCAGCTGCGCCTTCGACTTCAGTTTCCGAGGCTGTGAATTTTCCACCTCCCAAGACCGCGAATACAGTCGTTTCTAGCTCGAGCAACTCGAGGGCACAGTCTGTGGACACATCCTCTCCTGTGGAACCTACTTCACTTGCTGATCTGCTCGACGACATTGATGTGAGGAATCCAAGCATGGATATTCCCAACCATCCGTTCTTTGACTTAGCGAAGATCAATCCTGCTGCCAAAATGCCTCTTGAATATGGTCCTCTGGTGCACGCGTTGTCTGCCCTTTCGGTGGGAGGCGGGTCATTTGCTACCAACATGCCTTCGGGTTCCATCGATAATGCCGTGTCTTCATTCCAACAGCTGTTGGAGACACTGACGCAAACTATCTCCGACCTTCTGCGCCTGCTTCCTCGGACCACGTGGGACGACAGCTCGTCATTTGATGGCGTACTTCGTGACATGCTCAAGGGCGATGACTTTTTAGACGACGGCGGTGATGATGCAGCTGGCAAAGAAGACGAAGTCGCCGCATTGACGCTCGCCCTTGAGCGTCGAGCCCGTTGGATGGAAGTACAGCTGTCCAAGCTCGAGGAACTTCACCGCGACATCAACACGGCTGCGGTACGCGCTGTCCTCGCATTCAACGACAGTGGGTGGGATCGTCACATCTTTATGCCTCGGGTCGGCAACACCCTCCGCCGCTTCGACAATATTGGCATGGCAGAGCAAGGTGGCAAGATGAGGCCGATGACAGTGGACGAGCTGGAGAAGAAGTTGCAGGTGGCCAAGGAAGCTGCCATATTTGCAGAAACTGAATTTCGGGAAGCGATGGAGAAAATGCAAGCTGTGAAGCCCGTGCAAGTTGAAGGCTACTGAGTAGGTTAGCAGGAAAAGTAGTTCGACTGGTCGTAAATACGAGCATCTGGAAGCTTAAGGTGATATTCGTCACGTGCATGGAACGCGCCCAGACACGTCTAGAGTGTGATATTGGTATTTTGCGGCTGACCATGCATCTCTCTCATGGTTATCATCGTGTCGAAGTAATCAACCTCCCTTTCTATTGGCAACCCCGCCGACTGACATGGCTGGTCACAGCATACAACGCCAAAAGCAACTTTCTCGGCTTGCTATTATCATCATTGTTATCTTGTTCGCTGCTGTGCTGGCACGCCAGCTTTTCTCAGGGGCAATCCGAGTCCGTAATAAACACCCTCGTGCACGCAGCACTCACACCCTCATCGAAGGACGCTGGAAAGACGTACGAGCGTCATTGGGCTTACCTCCTCTTCCTGATTCTATCAACCTATCCGTTGCTATTTTACCCTCGGCGACACTACTTCGCCCAGGAAAGCTCTCCTCGCGCTTTGATCTACGTCGGAAGCGTGCCGAAGCAGACCTTCAGAGTCAGAGCAAGCTTCACCTCGCTGCCGATGTCAGAGATTCACCCCGTGTATCAGTACAAGCACTAGCTGCGTCATTCCGCCGCATTGCAGCAGCTGAGAGAGAGATAGCGGAGATGCGAAGCAAACATGAGAAGTCGGGACAGAAGGTGCGGGTCCAGAGACGTATCGAGGACTGGCAGGACCCAACAAATGCAAAAGATGTATTGACTACTGTCCCAAGTGACTAGATGGTGCTCAGTTGACATTCAAACCAGCAATGAGTAGACATTATACAATCAACATATAACAGCGACGAATACTATCACTCCTCCTTGGCCGGAACAGGCTCCGCGCCATCATGTGCCTTACTCTTCATCCATGCAACGAAGTCATCGAGTAATGTCGGCCAAGCCTAAATACAGGATTGAGTATATGCATAGTTACCACATAATATGAATACGATGTAACGTACCCCATCAGCCTCGTAATTAGACAAGGAAGGGTCCACAGCGCGGCAGAACTCGTGTACCTGTCATGCATCAGTACATCATATGTCTGACGATAGAAGGACTACCATATTCCAAATATCCTTGTTTGCACCTTTGTATGTGCCTTTCGCCTGCATGACAAGATAAGCGGCATCCATGGCAAGAGTGACAGCGACGTACAGGCAAGAAGGTGATCAAATCATTGATGATTGGATATCGGGGGGCAAGGAGTACTGACCACAGCGCCATGGCCATCTATATTGGGAATGATAAGTTACTTGGTTCGCCGCGGACGCAGGACTCTTCACCTCTAAGTCGATGTTCCGTGCTTGTCTGATGTGAATGATCGCAAGGATTGCCTTTCGGAGATAGCTAAGAACTCACGGTGGCTTCGCAAGCGTGAAGCAAAACTGATAGAGATCTGCAAAAGCAGTTTTGCGGTCAGAAGCATACTCCCTGTAACGAGTTCGGTTGTAGGGTTCTTTTGTGCTCGCACTGCCACGCTTCTTCGCTTGACTCGAGGTAGAAGCTGAGCGAGCAAGCGCTTGCTTATCACATATAAGAAGATCGTCAAGCTCTCTCAAAGCTTGAGCTAGAACTGGTAATGAGGATATTCTGATACACTCGATTATGAAATGCCAATGCTCAAATAAATCATGGGACTCACTCAAGTAGGCCCATCCCATGCAACCATTCTGCCCTTGTGAACTTGCCCATTTCACTACTCTTTAGCTGCCACGCAAGGATAAGGGGCTGTGCACCATCAAACGGTATGCTGGCCTCCCTACATAAGTTTTCCAGTCCCTCTGCATTGATCACATCGCGGTCGTCTTCATCGGCAAATGAGTTGAACAGGCCTTGCATCCGCTGCGGCGTATACGGTTCGGTGGGGGCTTCTTGAGATTCTTTAAGCTGAGAACACGAGGAACAACAATGACGTCAAAGGCGTGCAGAGTATAAACGATAGTCACCAGCTCACGTACCGCCACCTTGTTAGTTTCATCTACTTCGTCACTGCGAGCGGGCGTGTTAGAGACGCAGCACAACAAAGACGAGAGGCGCATGAAGGAATGTCGTGAACGACGTAAAGGTTGGGTCGTGAGATACGATCGATTCGTCGTGGCCGTCAGGATCGAAGTGTACTAAAGGCAGACTTACTCGTTCAATGCAAACCTGGTTGAGGCGAGTTTCTGCAAATGATGGAATGGTGTTATATAAAGTTGGGAAAAGGATGTCTGCCGCATGCTTACATCATCATTACTTCTTTCGTGAACGTGGCGAACAATTTGGGCGTAAGGAGGCCGACCATGAGTGTACTGAAGCATGCAAGAGCCAGAAGACTCACGCAATCGTGGTATTTGTGCGACTTTTTGTTGTTGCTCTTGATGTTGCTTTCGTTCCGGTGTTTCTTGTTTTCCTTGGAGGTGGAGCCACCTGCGGAATAGTGAGTTGTGTAGGAGATGGTCCAACAGCCCGGGCAAGCGTGCGCACATCTACATCACCCGCAGAACTGCCTTTTGCAACCCTGTTCATAGCTTTTATTACCATCAGGACGGAACATAGTGGGAAGGCAGGACGCACGAGGTTCCAACACAAGCTACACTTGTCGTGGCGTTTGTACCTCCACCTTGCATTTCAATTCATCGGACTAAAATCACTGGAATTATGGGAGCCTACCGGTCCGTGTCGAACTTCGCGTCGAACGAGTTGCAGGAGCCCCTTGAGTGTCTGCGTCCGCACGTTTTCGCTGATAAATGGCTGTGTCAAGGACGAATAAGTTTGAAAGTGGACAAGACTTGCTTTAGGTGGCATATCCAAGTAGATAAGCCAAACTGGAGAAAAAACAGAAGGGACCAAGTATAAATGGCTGTCCAAAGGATAAAGGTAAAGGGAATTATTGGCGCGTTCTGTACGCGTCACACTGTGTCACGACACGTGACAACGTGACACTCCAGAATGCCACTTCAAATGGGTTTGATCAAGATCTTTCATAATCCTCTTGCCATGAACGGAGAAATTTTCAACGCCAACCCAACTGTTTATGCTTCCAAGCGTTCTACCCGTAAATCAAAATTCGAGGCAGGGCAGTCACTATGGATTGACGAACAGTACCAGCCCAAGCTCAGCAACGAATCCGAAGTGGAGCCCATTGATGAGGATGAGATATTTGGTGCATTTCAAGCCTTCTTAACTCCTAAAGTCATCTCAATCGCAAATACTGCTACAGACTTGATCCGTTCTATCGCAGATCCTGAGCATCCCAATTCCCTTGAAGAACTCAGAGTAGTATCAGTAGAGCAGATTGAATTGGGCGACAATCACATCATGGTCGAGTTTACTCCCACCGTACCTCACTGTGGGATGTCAACATTGATTGGCGAGTGCTTTTACAACAGTTTGAGAATCTATCTCAACCGGCTGCTCAGGGTTGTCCATTCGTGTGCGACTGATGCGAAGTTTGCCTCAGCGTTTCAAAGTGGATATCCGAGTGAAACCAGGATCGCATCAGAGTGAACTTGCAGGTTAGCAGCCGATCTCTTTTGTTCCCCCATACACCTTTTTGACAACATGCGGCTTTAGTGAACAAACAATTGAATGATAAGGAGCGGGTTGCCGCTGCTTTGGAAAACCCTGCCCTAGTGGAGACACTGGAAAAGTGTCTCGAGCCAGTTGGATGACCCGACGGCCAGTAGCAAGTATTAATTCCCTCGAGTGATCATATGACAAGTTGTATCCATAGCTTTATCCCACAGGAATGTAGCACCTTTATTCTACTTGAGTGCAGTCGCGCTTTTCTAAAAATATCAATTCTCTACCCCCCTGTAAGTGATCTATGACTGTGTTAGCACATTACGTTTGCTTACGAGACTAATCGCGATTCTCTTCTTGTGACTTATCGGGATGGCCGACATCGCACTTTCCCTATCAGGTTTCTCTTCTGGGTTCATTATGTTGAGGTCCAACGATGAAGCTATCTGCCGACGGGTGGTCCGATGCAGTCCCATCATCGCTCATGTATGCGCCAGAAACTTTTACCGCATCATGCATCAATACGCACGATGGCAATTATATTGCACACCACGAAAGACTCGGAAAGCTTTTGGAGACCGACAGGGCCAGCAGATCTGTAGTGATGCCAATAGGGACTGGCAATGGTGGCATGCTGCGGACAGCCCCCCAAAATGGACATGCATGAAACAGCTATGCTAATGGAGGGCGTGGATTTCATTGACCGCTGCCACGTAAATCTAACGCGCCAGCCTGAGAGGGGTGCAGTGCAAAAAAATCAGTATCAGGCCTGAGTCACAGTCGGCTTTCAAATTCATTTGCCACTGATAAGACACAGACAGGATAATGTCATATGCATTGGTGATTGGACCATAGCCATGCTCATGGTGCGACCTACCCACATTTATGACGTGGTGAGTTATGCCACGCCGACGCCGACACTAAATCCATCTTTGCTGTTACCAACCTTCACACAGCGAATGCGACAACCACGGGTGGCTACGCGGCAAGGACATTCGTCTGGAGGCGTAATGTGTATTGCAAAAATAATCACACCCCGGGAAACCCTTTCGATCTAAGTCAGGGTTAGTAGCCTAACCGAATTCACCGCGGCACAGGTTGGCGAGGCTCCCTTGTTTGTCGTAAGACTCTGCTGCCACCAATTCCCACCAGAATCTCCGTCACCGCAGCGAATGATGGCGAGCAGGATTAGGGAACGTTCGAGGACTCCTGCCGCTCAGACGTATCGGATTACAGGGATCCCAATGCTGTCACCACGGGATTTCAGCTCGACTTCAACACCGACATGGTAAATTGAGGTAGCCGCCGAGCGCCCCTACAAATCACGTTAACGCTTCAAATTTTAGCCAGCGGCAGGCTGCCTTCAGGCTGATATTCCTTCGCAAGCGAACATGCGTCCAGTTCCGACTCCTTGACAGTGAATTAATGGGTTGGTGGCTAGCCTTCCGGCCATCGTTCTTGGTCACAACCATGTCCCTCGAGTGTCTACGAAAGCAGGGTTGCATTTGACTACGTTCAACGGCCCGGGGCTGGCTAATTTTAATCAGATTGCTACAGGGCGGTGTGTTGCATGGAAGGAAAGCCCATCATGGGTATTTATCCGATTCAGAGCAGCCAGGGTCGCGTAGTAAGTCTTCCAGTACCGGAGGTGAACTACGGGCAGTCTGAGAACACGACACAATTAGAATGTGATAGCCAAATACTTTATACATTACATTGAACCGATTATAATGTCGTGTGCATACGATATGTCTGTCTGTCTGAAGAGGGTCATATTGATACAGTGATGTTTGCAGTAGGTATAAAAGGGCTACATTTGTGCAGAGTGAATGAAAGCATGCTACAGATTGGGATAGAAAGAAGAGTGATAAACTAAAGACCAATCCGTTGACAGTCGGCGTGTTAAAAGTGTGTAGTGTTCGAATGAAGTCAGAAACCAAAATGAGCGACAGAACAATCAACAGAACCCTGCTCTCAATCCTCAAGAAGAAAATCCCATGTAATATTCCTCTCCGGTAATTTCTTAGAAGTCGAACAAAAAATACGTTTCAAGGTTTCTTTGGGTTGGCTTTCTGGAGCGTTGGTGTGAACATCCCACATCCTGAACGTCACCAGACCGCGGGTATCGACCCATACTTCGTCGCTGTCCCAATTATCATCCATGGACATTGCCTCATTCACGCGGACATTTGCCATCATGCGGTTGACGAAACCAGCTGAAAACGATGGTGTGTCCGAGCAACGAATGTGACCTCGGAAATCCGAGGGCAACCAAACGGTCACGTTGGAGGCGGTGGTTCGGATATCAAGGAAAAACTTGCAGCGAGGCACAGAGCGGCACTGATGTTGTTTAGATGATATAATACAACAAGTCGAGAGATGGCACATACAACTTTAAGCTTGATTGGTGATGACTCGGTACTGATGAACATGGCCAGACGATGATCTACTGGCTGATTGCGCGCACGATAGTGTGGTAGCGCCAGAGATATATCAACGGGCTTTTGAGTCTTAAGCATAAAATCATAGTCGCTCAGAGCGTTGTAGTGAATCTTATGAGTGCCAGTTGGCTGGACCCTCTGTGTATTGAGTCAGCTGCTTGCAGGCAAATACAGCAAGGATTGTGTTGCACCAGTAAACGAGTTTTCTCGAGTGATAATGAACTCTGAGGCAGATTTAGCTGGATATCACACAGTGTGTGGACTTGGATGAAACTGACCTCTGATGACATCGAAGAATGTGAATAACTTGACATACCGCACACACCAGTTCAGCAATATCGTGATAATAAAAAAACGAGCGGGGACAAGAATACGAAGTGGGGCGTCCTTGGGTCTGAAATTGACGCAAGACACTGCATATTTAAGTGTTGGGGAAGGCGGTCACCTATACGTCACCGAGAGAAGCCTTGAAGCCACAAATCGTTTCCTTTATGCCTTATTTGGGTAGTCTTGTATTCGGAAACAAAAAGCGCGCTTGTAATCTTAAGCTTGGCCACCCGGCCCACTTCGGTTCGACAATGTGCTCCGTGTGCCTCGCTCGTGGTACAAACACACGTGGACATCACTCAGATCTACACACAACAATGCCCATTACAAGTTTCATGTTTTATTTTGCTGTATCCAGACAGACTTCAGCAATTACCCGCAGCGCCAAAAGCTGAGTCCAACAACCTAGATGAGTCTAGGCGCCTTTGGAAAATCTTTTGCATGCCACGATCCATCCGAGACCAAACCCTATTACCTTCCGTTCTCAGCATGAGTTCGATCTTTCCCTCGGCGTGGATGAAAACTTCATCATCATTTTCGAGCGCACAGCAACCAAACCTGATAAAACCTCGGCGCACCCGCTCGTTGAAGGCACGACCACAACGAATCTCCCTCCGACGACGTAGACCCTCGTAGTCGTTGATGGACACGATGCCCCGGAAAGAGGGGGGCAATGTAATTTTCACACCGGCTGAGCATGCGAAAATATGGAGACGAAAGAAGTGGTTCTCTGCGCCGGGTGTACGAAACTAGAGAAGCCAAGATTACTAAATGCAGTCATTTCATTATTGGTCGGTCACTCAAGTGACCACCTGGCGGGATGCACTCACAACTTCAGCCTTGATCGATCCAAAGCGACTGGATAGATATGCTACCGATTTAGCCAATGGCCCAACAATATCAGATGGGAATGGCGACAGCATGATGAGCCTCGCGCGGATATGTTGGTTGGTTGCTGACGTTTGGAAGACAAATGGATCACTAAAGACGGCGTCTTGCCTGCGGGGCAGAAACTGCTCGGTGACAAATGCAACATTCTCTTCCTGAGTGACAGTCAGGTAACGCAATATTTGGTATGTTCCATTCAAACTTACCTGTGTTGTGGTTGATGCCGACACAGCGCTTAAATTACTCAGAAGCTGTATTAATGTTGCGTTAGTTTCAATTTCCTTATGAAAGGTGAAATCGCTGACCGACAGTGGTGGTGTGAGGCTGCTCATCTTCAGTGCATCATGGCACCCTACAGATCCACCAGGGCTATATACAATGCTTTGCCACTCAGACTCGTCAACGTCTAACTGTCGGACAAAGCAGTGAAATTATGGACTACTGTGGACTGATGCCACTGGGACAAAGGCTACTGAGCAAGTACTGGCACTTAGCGGGGGCTCTGCAGCGGCACAAAGGAGAAACTTCGGGTTTTCCCGACACGCGTTGGGAAACACCACGACGGTGAACCGCGGAGGTACCTGTTTTTGACCTACACAACCGCCAACGAAATTGAGTGGACCACATGAACGAGGGCCAATGGAAAAGGATATCGTGTACCCAAATCTGAGGGTCAAATGAAATTGAATACACGTTACCCACACGGCTCCTGGAGTAGCCAGCGGGAAGGCAAGGATGTCTTCCATCACATCGTGCGCTCGCTACCTAAAAGCATGACAAAACACAACGTATAATACGTGTCTGTAGCATCCGAAGCAGATTTTGAGAGTTGGCTTACGAAAGTGGCTGATCCTCTTCTTCGGAATCTGCAACAACTACGTCATCATCTTGAGAACGTTGCTGCACGATTGTCGAACTGGAGGCTTTTCTAGCCTTGCTATTCCGCGCTTCGGCAACCAGACGTGCAAATTCTCCTTGATGATTCAACTAAACTTGCGATGAGCATTCTCGTCAATAAAAGAGACGGAAGACTTACAATGTGAGCTGCCGTATCATCCACAAGATGTCTTCGCTTTCTGCTATCTTCCCAATTCTTCAATTCATTGCGCAATTCTTTCGTGTTCTTCCTGTTAGAACCAGACTTATCCAAATTGGCATTAAAAATCATCACCCAGCTAAGATCCGTTGAGAACTGGGGATATGATTTTGAATTAAGAAGCAACACACCGCTGATGTCGAGCTATCCACGTTTTCCTGTCGCCAACGATAGGCAAACCGTGAGCGTGTAACAAATCTTTGACTTGTTTGTCCTTCAATAAATCATACGAGGCCTTGGGTATCCGCTCCGTTGTATTGTCCACGTCAATCCTGCCTCCACGTTCTTGTCAGTTCATTATAGCTAACATTAAACTGACGCTTACCCGTTGTCCCTGCTCTTTCCCTTATTTAAAAATAACTTTGTCCATTGACCTTTAACATCTGATGTTCCAGCGCCGGATGCATTAAATGATTTTTTCTTGCATCCTGAGTCTATATGCGTGTTGATATCCCCCATGGCAATAGACACGTTGCAAATAGGACAGTTTACCATCTGGCCTCCTGAGTACGAATTGAAAACTGCTGTGCCATAATATAAAAGGACGCTCAAACCTTGTACCATGTCTTCCTCTTGTGGATCCGATGAAGGCTCCATGTCTTGCCTTCTCGAGCGCCTGGACTTGCTTGGTACCGGGGAAGAGGCGAACTGATTCGAACTAGAAGGACCCGGAACCATAACGACATCTGAATCGGAAGACACGGGACTGATACGCCGCTTGCGCTTCTTACCGTTGGTCAATGGAGTTTTCGACCGGCAGGGTGTTTGCTCTTCTTGACTCCTTCTAGCACGGTCCTGTTCTTCACGGGAGAGTCGGAGGATAGTTGAACTGTACTTGTTCAAATTGCGTCTGCGCAAGGGAGGATGCAGGACTCACCGTGCAGTTTTCCATGCACTCACTGCTTCCTCAAGAACTGGATTTGTCCTAAATTGTCCTTCACTCGTCGACTTCCTGCAGCTTGGGCACTCTGATTCTTTGACAATGTGCTCCCGAATACACTACCAGCAACATTCAGACGACAGGCTACATGAGAAAGGGGGTGAGGCACCCACAAGTGAGCAGAAGCAGTGCCCGCAGGCAAGCGATATGGGTGCGTCGTACAATTCGCCGCAAATTGTGCACCGCAGACTCGCATCTAGTTGTTGCAATTCTGGCATAGGGAAATCACTTGGATCTGGGATATTTGTGGAAAGGAGAGCTTGAACGTTATTCGTCGGCATGAAGTTCGGCTGGACGAAAGTTTGAACTTTGTCGTAAAGAAAAGATTTCAAGAAGAGAAGGAATCTAGAACTCGTCCCAAGGTTCCAAGAATGAAAGAGGCAAAGTGGTTCTGGCACTGGCAACGCGTTGTGGTCGCGTATGTCACATGTGACCTGTGTGACTTTTCGCGTTTGACGTCACGGACTCAACGGTACTAGACTAACATAACTATGAAATTTGAATGTCCATCAAAAAATGAATGATACACTACTCTACATGCAAGTGGGATGGGTATATAGTGGTACAATACATATCCACGAATGATTCCAGTGAGTCAGAAAATGCCTTCAAAATCATACATTTCTTTTCCATCATCGGGTGAAGCAACATTTCGAAGGAGTGGGTCAAGAGACGTCAACTCATCCTTGATTCCGTTGCGAGCGACCTGGTCTAACTCCTTCAACAGTGCTGATGTTATTTTCTGTCGTGTTTTGTTCAACATCCATTTTTCCGTGTCATCCGGAATTTATCACCTTAAATTTCGTGTCCACTTTCAGGAGCATATCTCCCATCCCGGGCGTCCAGCTAGGTGGCGGACTTCCGAGGGCACCGCCATAACCACCGTGTACGTTTGCAATACCCCACAGGCTGGAGTCACCGTCATCCATTTGCTTTACATTGGAGTCGGCGCCAGAGAACAGATATGAAACACCAGGATGTGGTGCGAGAAGCCCGAGAGGTCCCATCATGTGTTGCCCGGAGTTTGGAAATGGTGAGGGGCCCAGTATTCGCGATATTTTATTGTATACTTCCGAGATGACATCTAGGAGGGAAAGAAGGGTTTGATGATAGTCTAAAGGAAACGGCTATGAACGTTTCAGTTGATTAAATCATCATCAAACCCACAGGGAACGCACTATATGAGGTGAAACGAGGTATGATGTTTCTGATCCGTCTGTATATGGTACAGTATATTCAGCGAAACCGCCAGCAGCTTGCCGTTTTGCGACTTTGGACCGGAATAACCGCTAGGACCCACAGTAAGCAGCGAACGACCCATGGTTGTCGGATGAAAGCTTACGATCTTTGGCTGACGGTCGGGCTCCTCCTTTGCCTGGTCATATTCGTTCATGGTATTCATTAGTCCACGAAGAAAGTCCTGAACTTGAGGTATATCTAGCAAATTCGAGAGCGACATTGCAAGGATAGCAAATCGATATGTCCTGTTTCATGATACTTCAGCAAAGTCGTTATAAGCAACGAATCCCGGGGCTTGCCGCACCGTTTGCGCATAGCTAAGTTATTGAATGCCTTGTCGAGTTCAGTCCTGGACATCATTATTGTATGAAACCAATGACTTCTCCTGTAAATAGCCATGAACTCTAGCAAGAAATATGAGAGCAAACCAAACACACCCTTCATGAACATTTCGCATATAAGTTAACGTGATGATCCGCTTCTGCACCAAATCTCGGAGATATTCGACAGAGGTCCCCTGCGCAACGACCGGTGTGCCGTTGCTCACCAATGTAGCACTGGATGAAAGTGTGTCAGAGTGAACAGACTGGCCATCCCATTCCCTGCCAGATGGAGGAATCGTGGTTGGCGTCGAGACCGAGGTATAAGCGACGCTGGTAGTCGATGATATGCTGCCCACCGTTGCTGTGTTTCCAGCACCGTTCACGGGCTTGAATGACGATAGCAAGTTCTGCGCAGAACTCTTCCTGCGCATGGTTGGACGAGGTAACTCTGTCATTGGTGGACTGCTTGGCGGAAGAGCAGCTTGGAAAACAGCCGCCATCGTGAGTGAGAATCACAGCCGAAACGTTGATAACCCAAATTAGGAAGGTTATCAATTGGAACTAATACTTACATGGCAAGTTGCTCACTTTGCCCTACTACCACCATCTCTGCAATCGTTTGTGCCCTAGCTTTCAAACACCATGGATATCACCACCATAGCAAAGAACTTCACTGAGTTCTACTACTCACAATTCGCAGCGGGCCGGGGGAACCTGGCCCCTTTGTATGTAAGCATTTTGTGTATTTGCAGCTTTCCGGTATCCCAACACTTTTTGTAAACTTCTAGCGGCCGCACTCCATGCTGACTTGGGAGGGCAAACAATTTCAAGGCGGATCTAACATCGTGCAGCATCTGACCGTAAGTCTACTTGTATTTCAATACATATCGCTCACCGCTTTCCCGTATGATTCAGGAACTGCCTTTTGAAAAGGTTGCCCACAAGATCAGTACATTTGACGCACAGCCGTCATCCCTCGACATGAGTACTCTTTTGATCAACGTGACGGGGCTACTAAGGGTTCGTCTTCTTGCTGGTCAATCGCCCGATCTAGCTACTGAAGATGATGTAGGTGGACGGAGACCAAGAATTGCAGTTCTCCCAGGTGTTCGTGCTGGCAAAGGAGGGAGAATCATTCTACGTGTATGTCCATCAACCTGGTGCTGAGATCTCACTTAAAAATTGATTGCAGGCTCAATGATATGTTCCGGCTCAACCTCGGCTGAAGTGCTTAAGCACAGCATATTATAAATCTGGTAGATGAGACAAAGATCCCCTGAAGTGTAATGGAGGACGGAAGTTTCTATCGTTTGTACCTCATAGCTTATTCCATCGAAGGTAGATCAGACTGTTGGTTTTGGCAAGATCGTCGTGTCAAACAACCTCAAGGGGGATCAGCAGAACACGCGCTTAACTTGACTTTAACATTCAACTAGCGCACATCAGCGGATGTGAAAAACTGCAACAATAGGGAAGTATGAAGTCTAACACCAGGTAGAACATATTGTGTAGAGGGTATTAATACTAGTAATCAGTCCATAAGCACAACAGCTACGCATGCAAGAAACTTGCATGAAACCTCTCCCATATTTCAGTATCTAAACTCCAGCAACGATCCTATATGATAATGCATGGTCAGTACAATATGAAGTCTGATGAGAGAAGATTTGACATACTCTTCAGCCTTGTTCAATGCCGTCACCATACTAACAACCTCTTTCCGGCGATTGACGACAAAGTCACTCTCCTTCATCAGGTCATCGAGCACTTCAGGTTTATACAACTCTTGGAGAAGCTCGCGTTGCAAATTCTCTTTCGAGTGATTGACAAGCGTTAGCACAATAGCCTTTGGAACCATGTCGATCATTTCGCGTTTGACAATGTTGAAATACGAATGGATCAATAGCTCTACATAAGGAGGTCAAATTCATTGCGCAAGTGAAGAAACGCGTAGATGTGGCGCACTGATAACATCGGTTTCCATCGTTTCTCTCTCACTGAGAGCAGACAGAGGTCTAATTACCGCTGGAGGCTAAGAAACATGAATGTAAGGTATATTCAGGTATATGGAAATGACGTACAGCCTCCATGACAGGACCGGCCTTCTTAGGTTGCCCCTTCTTGGCTGACGAGAAGAATGACCCAAAGAAACTCGGCTCTTCCTTCTTAAGATCAACATCCAAGTCACGGTTGTTGTTCATTTGACCTGGGGGAAGCTTCCCTGACTTGGGGTCTGGGACTGGAGTTGCAGGCTTATTGGCGTTCAGTCTATCTTGAACTATTGCCATAGCCTGTGCAAAATGCATGAGCTTATAAAAATCATCGAAGTAATATATACTTGCCCTGTGTCCGTTAAGGAAGTCAGGGTGAGTCGTGTTGACATAACATGCTTGCATCCTAATCATCCGTGTGTGTAAGAATGTAGAAGAAAATAAAATCGGTCGTTATTGACGCACGAAACCATGTCAGTTACAAGCTTCGTAGTGGGAGTCATCGCAGACTTGAAGAAATTGATTACAACGGAGTTGAAGCGCTCCCGGAGCGCAGGGAAACGTCGGAAGGCTTGCTGTATGATCCCGTTAGCACTTAATTGCGTTCGTCAGTTGCGTGAATACGTACGATTTTCTGTAGCAGTTGTCCGAGAATACGAATAAGTTCGTCATATACAAGCTGACAACATTTCACACTCGGCTCTTCCAGTCGTTTGATCTGTTGCTTGACAATGATTTCAAAGGCTTGCGTGCCAACGAAAAGTGATGGTGTTTGGCCCTGCAATGCGAAGAAGTTCAATCTTACAGTCTCCGGTTACACGAGTAACAAACCCACCGAAGAATTGTACAAAATAGTCCGGATATCCCCATCTTTGACCTGATCGAAAGGGTCGATACTCTTCACACCATTGTTGAACAACTCGTGGAAGACGAAGCTTATACGTGCACCACCGCTCAATTCATTCAGCGAGAGGTCGTTGGTGTTACCGTCAATGACTGTTCGGAATTCATTTGTGAACTCCGTGATAACCGAAAGGACTATGTTGCCAGAGGATGCGTCGCCCAAAGGACCGCCCAGGGTGGCCAGCTCGGCGGTGTATTTTTGAAGCTGTTGACTGATGCGGGCTTTGATGTCAGGCAGAGTGGCGCGAATGTGTTGCATGAGAATCTAAGACGGGAAGAAGAAGTGAGTGACAAGTACGCAGTGTGAGGGAAGTAATTGAGGCACGTACCATGTTGAGCTTACGGGCAAGGAATGGAGTCCCGCAATACTGTGCTTTCCCTTTGTACGAAGGGTGCAACTCGAAGAAGCTGCGCTCCGCATCTAATGCAGCGCCAATTGTCTTGGATGTGTCAATGTCGCGTTGCCCTCGGTTTACCACTGGCACGTATCCCAAACGCAACGGAATGACGCGCCCTGCAAGGATGTCCACAACGTCTGTTCCCTGGTCCCTTTTGGCGCGTTAGCTTCACTACACCGGTATCAACGCATAGGCCTACATAAGGTCGACCTTGGTTAAAACACCGATTGTTCTCGTTCCTTCTGGGTCAACCTCCCTAGCTAGCTTCAAACCATCAGAGTTCGCCAAGTCTGTATTGGCAGCGGTGACAGCCAAGACGATACATGCTGGCCGCGAGATGTACTTGACCAGCATGTCCTTGATTTGCTTCTCAATGTCTTTAGGTTGGTCCCCGACAGGGACTTTAGTTAGACCGGGTAAGTCGACGAGAGTGAGAGTAAGGACGTTGGGAGAAAATATACGCAAGTTAATGGGTTGTGGTGAGATGCCTGCATTGCGACCAGTTTTAGCTTCTGTATCTCGAACAATTTCGGCACGGATTTTGTTGAAGTCATAGAACTTTTCGCCAGGAAGGTGGAGGAATTCACCCCACTCCGATTCGTTCGCCTGCTTATCACTACCGTTTAATTGTGCTGTCACACAAGTCAGCTAGTTGAATAGAGTCAACGAAGGAATCATACGATTTGGTGTCCCATTCGCTTGCGGCGCAGTCGCAGGACGATTAATGAGTTGAAGGACCAGTGGTCGCCGTGTCACGATACCAGTGCCACGAGGAAGAAAATCTCTTCCAACGATGTTCTGTTGCATTTGTAAGTAGTGCACTTTATATACATCGTATGTCGCGGTACGCACCTCGAGCACACTACTCTTGCCACTACTTTGACTGCCGAGCACGCAAATCTGTGGTAGGTCTATTTGGGATGCTGAGGAACCGACGGCGGAAAATACATCTTGCAATTTGTTAATGACAGATACAATTTCTGAACCGAGACCTGTCGACATGATGGGCGAACTAGATGATAATGGAAAAGGGCAAAGGCAGAAATGAACGAAGCCAGACCGTGACTTGAGCTGCGAAACACGCAGTAGGCACACCCTGATGCACACAGCCACAACTCCAAACCAGAACAAATTTTCTTCTTCTAGTAGTCGCCCGACTTACATTTTCTGTCTTAAGTTGTCACTTTTTGTTGTTTCAGGTCAACGCTGTTTCCTGAAAACTAACGATCACAGGTCTAGGTCTTATACCAGCCCAACTACTCACTTCTCCGCTTGCCTCGTCACTTCTTGCACGCACTGCATGTTCTGTCGCTTCTCGCTGTCTCATCCCTTTTCTTTTCATGATACCTGCGCAGGGCTCTGTTCCATACGGCTGCAAGCAGCTGGAGATGGCTGGATAGCTGAGCACGAAGTTGTCTAGCGTGTCCTCATGTCAAGCGTCTCACAACAACAGAATAATCCTGATAACTACGTACCATGAGGATTGTCGCATAGCATTCTTATCGCATCGGAGTCACTTTGAACATTTGGTAAATATTTGGACCTCCAAGCTTCTTCGCTACGGCCTCACTTAGGCCTCATGGCTATCTTATACGTTCATACTTGTTGGAAATTCGAATAAATACCCCCGACAATCTTGTGACGACCTTCCTCTTGACTTCCACCATCATGGCAGAGTGTAACCAGTGCGACCGTTCATTTCGTTCCACCCAGGCACTGTTTGCGCATTGTCGCGACAAAGATGACCACCCCTTTTGCGAGGATTGCGACAGATTATTCTCAACTTTTACTGGACTAGATCAGGTGCGCGACACGCATATCATCGTGTTTCTCGAAACTCATGCACCTCTTATGTCAGCACATGCAAAACGCTGCGGTACATCGCAGCGACAGTGAATCGGACGAGTATGTTTCCGAGAGCGACGATGATGATGATGACGACGAAGAAGAAGAACCGCTCTGCGTGGGATGCAATCGGTGGTTTGTTGACCTGGCAAGCCTTTATCAGCACCTTTCTGCTAGCTCAAAGCACAACTGGTGCTTTGCATGCTCGCGCGATTTCGCAACCCCGACCTCATTGGATCAAGTAGGTCCTTGCTCTCGTTCTCACGCTTCATATATTAATAGACTTTGCCGCACAGCACTCATCCTCCCCCGTGCACAGGGGCCTGGATTTCGAGTGCCCTCTGTGCCCAAAGAGGTTCAAGACCCCTTCCTCGATTGCCCTTCACATCGAGTCGGGGACTTGTCACAATATCTCACGAGCTCAAGTAACCGCAGCAGTCCATGCACTCAAAATCGTGCCTACGATTTCGGTTTCTCGCCGCATAGAAGGTGGAACGATCCGCATTGTATCTTATCATGTGACAGAGCGCGCATTCAACGGCACTGCTTACGAGTGTTATCTCTGCCACCGTACCTTCCGTACCTTGGGGGCTCTGAACTCCCACATCAACTCTCCGGCGCATGACGCGGATGAGTTCAAGTGCCCAAAGTGCAAGAGGAAGTACAAACTAGTTTCAGGCCTGATGCAGCACATTGAAAGCGAAGCGTGTGGGATCGCAAGGTTCCAAGCAGTGGAGGACTTTACGAGGACCTTGATTGACCAGTTTTCGAAGCGCTTGACACTCTAATTTCAATTGGGATGGATTATGGCTGGATTCCAAAGGGAATATGTACTGCTAGTGTAATATACATGGTGTATGTCTTACGAGAAAGTGAATCAGAATCGGTTTGTTCCCTTGTGTCGCCACTGAAGAAGTTTCGCAAAAATACATATCACCATCAGTGTCCTTTCGAAATGTTAACGATTCTTACTTGACTCATTTGCAGTGAATATTTATTGACTACAAGTCCCGAGTTCACGCGTTCACGAGGCGTACATACTAGTTAATGTTTGAATAGGCTCTCTGACCCAAAAGAACAACACGCCAGATTTCTAAAAATAAAAGAACTGAAGTTGGATGTCGAGAAAAAACAACAATCAGATAGATCTAGAGAGGAGAACATGACACTGTATCTTCTCGAATACTAAAGATCATCGATCAGGCCTCAGGCGTGGTCACATCGCAAAAATCAGGGTGACCAAGAATATTTGAAAGGCGCCAAGATAAATGTGAGCTCCTGTGGAATATACTATGTGCTAAAAATGATGAACTTTGGTTGTGGGCTGAGATGATGAGGGACAGACCAACATACCAAGAACATTGAAAACAAGAAAGCTAGCCCAGTAGGACCTCAGAATATGTTCACCTCAAGTAAACCATGTGAGTTTTGGTGAATACTGAGAGGAGACACATACGGTATGCCGATGCTGCTTGTGAGGAATGAGTGATTGGCACAGTATCATTTGCTCAGCCTTCCAACACACACTGGAGCGGGTGACGCCTGCTCTCACACTGTGTGGTGCTGGAAGCAAGTAGTGCGCTACTGCTATTACATTTGTCTCTGGGGACTCCCTCCGCTACAAACACTGCGCATACACCTCGTACACCCCTAGGGGCCCCCACTCGGCCAACACGGCACGAACATATGGCGTACCTATAATATTGACAAGTCAGCAAAATGAACGCCGCCCGCCACCACATAGGCTACATACACCAAGACACAGCATGGTCATGAGGAACCACGGGAACTAACTGCATTTCACTGTTATTTTAATGTGCGCTACTCACCCAGACTACACAAGATCACTTGAGATTGAGTCATACTGTGAAAGGAAGAGTGTGAGTAAGTGGCAAACTTGGTGAATAACACGGTCGTGCTAGGTATACCAGTGCACGCATTAATGGCGCACTGCACTCTGCTTAAACGTACTGCGGAGTTGATACTACGAGTACGATTACACATCAATTATCGCAGCCAGATACGGCCTAGCCCTTGATCGATATTCTGTGATGATGACGCCCATTCCTAGATAAGACGAGAAATGAGATGGCATCCACCTTATGGGAGATGAAATTCGAACGCACTGCTACGACCACAGGAAGCTCAACTTTTAATTCTATGAATTATAGTCACTCATTTCACACTCGGTGACCAGATTATTCTCAATGAACACCAGCATCGTATTAGCCTCCTTGATTCCTAGGGACTCCAGTGGGAACGTGACAGCAGTGATAGATCGATCGATCGGCCACTCGCTCTCATCACATCAAACTATAATATATATCGTCACAAGGATGCGAAAGATATTACAAGGGCCTACTGATGAAGTTGAAACAGATCGCCACGCTAAACTCATCATGTGTTTTGGATAAGCAGTGGCGGGAACTAGTGCCTGCCGCGTGCGGTTGCCTTCGCCCGTTCAATTCGGAGTCAACCTCTTGATCGATGTCGTTCCAAGTTTATTGTAGGGTAGGCATCGATGTGGTGTGGATTGGCCCAACTACCAGACGCGATGCTGAGGGTTCAATGGAGACGAAGACGAAGAAGCCGCAGATATGCTCAGAAACGAGAATCGGGCGTCTGATTGTCAGCCAGTGCTGTGAAGTGAACACGAGAATACTATCCGATACAGCATGAATGACCAGGACTCCGCCAGGACTTCCCTCTTGTGTAAATTGTGAATTGTCCACTCCATCGCAGCTTTCATTTCGTAGGCGTCAAACGCGAAGTATCCGCGAGTAAGAATCTGTGCGACTTTCGAAGGTAACTTGAGATTGTACCGCGCCGATCAGGTAAAATTCACAGCACAAATGACGCCTCCCCTGTGAAGTAAGAAAAAAACGTCAACGAGGGTGCCTTACCGAAGAATGGAAGGACACACAAGGGGACCGTCTTACGCCTGTCTGGTGGATAGCTAATCGTTACGTGTTCCACAATGGCCCACTTCGGATGTGAGACTTAGAGAGAAACACACAGGTAGAGAAGGCCTGGTAAGACGAAGGCAGTGGAGAAGTGCCCATCATAGCATTGTCACCAGACGGCAAGAAAGTAGCAAGCGGTAGTGAAGATGGCGCGGTTAGATTGTGGACGTCGACACGGGAAAGGTTCAATATCAAAAAATGGACGAAGCACACAAGGTCCGGGATTGTGGCCTGTCTGCTGGAGTCCAGACGGAGAATGGGCGGTACATTTTATTTAATCTTATTTTTATGATTCGATGAAATATTCAAAGCGTGGAAAGTTGCGAGCGGTGAGACCATCCTTGGATCAACCAAGGCAGGGGACGACAACGGCGTATAGGCTGTTTGCCACTCACCAGATAGTATAAAGACGGTCAACCGTGACGGGCGGGCGCTCGCTGAAAATCTGGAATGCCAAAACAGGCGAACTGCTCAAGACGGTGAAGATGGATGATGTTAACGTTGTTGGGCCACTGTTGGCTGGCATGGACATCGGAAGGAAGCAACGCTCATCGCGGCCGGGTCAGGAAATTCGACACAGCCACCTGGGCCCACCGTTCCGACTGCGGCGCCGCACAAACTTGAAGCACTGTCGATGCAATTTCACCGTGACTGTCGCCCAATAATTGTGTTCTCATAAATGTATCATGCTACAAGACAGCGCAGCTATGGGACTTCGACAACAATCAACCTATCGTACCACCCCTCCACCATGAAACCTGGGTAGAATCCACAGCCTTTTCTGCAAATGGAATTTGGAAAGTTGCTCGTCACTGGCTGCTATGACTCGACCACATACGGTGTCTCCGCTGTACTCAGAGAGGCTTGCCTCGACGATCTTCGGTCACAAAATGTAAGCTTGAATCCAGTCAGTCTGAAGGAGTATTGCATATGATCTCTGCTCGTCACAGAATGACGACGAGCCTACAGTCATAGTAATACGTTTTTTGATAGTTTTTCTCACTTTCGAGCCTCATCTGCACACTAGGGCGATGTTACGCGGTGAGCTCCACTAATTCAAGATGCTCTCGACGATGCTGAAGTACGTATCCTATAACATTGTATAGGCTAATTAAACAGTTTTCTTGAGTAGTATGTTGTTAGCCATATGCGACGTGATTGTCACAGCGCCACACCACCGCTCTAACACGAACGGAGCAACTGAGCACGACATGCTCCCAACGAATACCTATTGTAGTCCCATTGTTATGTGTCGTCGTCAAGTGGTTACCATAACAGATTGTTTTTCTGATAACGCAGGTTTGAAATCCGTCGATAATTTCGGTGAGCGCACCTTCGACATTCATGGGTAGTACGTCCCTCAAAGAAAATGTATCTACAGACTCCAGTATTCATAGCCAATGCGGTGCGGGGACAATCACAGATTCGAAATCTGTTCCTCCAGCGGACGCTGCGATTTGAGAAACTTGCGTCACAAGCAATTTTTGTCTTGTCACTGCAATTAGGGGAGTTCAAAGCTGGATTTCGAGGCCGATTTGGGTGCGATTTGGACGTGGATTTGGATGTGGATTTGGACACTCAAAAACGTCGAAATCCGATTTCAACTTTGACATACCTCGATTTCGACTTGATTTCGATCTGATTTCGACGGCCGTTTTCGCTCTGCCACGTCGGAGTTTGAAGTATCGTAGCACAACGGTTAGAGGATACTTTGAAATTTTTTGAATACACCGTGACCATGCCCTATCAAACTGAGCGCCAACAGGCTGCTGAATCAGTGCTCGAGATGTACATTGCAGCTCTTCTGGCAGAATCCCACATTCTCGTTGATCCCATGCCTTCTTCTAGTTCTGGTTCTTCTGATTCAAGCTCCGACGACTCCTCTGGCGAATCGGACAGTGACCTGCCTACTACCAGCGAAGTTTTGCTTGGTGTGGTAGGCACATTGTACTCTCAGAGATACCTTGTCGACAGGGAGCCAATAGTCAAGAGTGGTGAAAATTTGCGGCTTCTCCTTACGGAGTGGAAATTTAGTCGCCCCGAAATATTCAGAGCATATGTTCGGGTAACCCCTGACTGCTTTGATGTTCCAGGTGCAGATAGTGCGGGAATGGCCTTCTTCTTGCGGGCCTTTGGAGCAATAGTTTTCGCAGGTGTTTCTGATGTCGGCCGTTTGTGTTTTGTCATGGCTTAGGGCAAGTGATCTATGGGCAGTACACGAGGATTCAGTAGCGCGTCATACAGTACAGTAAACAAGGCCGTCTGCAAGTCACGTTGTGTATTTTAGAGTCCGACTCACGCTGCCGAATGTTGCCGTTTGACTAGCCGAAATCTAGTCCCAAATCCACAAAGCTGATTTCATTTTCGAAAAACGAAATCCACGTCCAAATCCGCGTCCAAATCCACTTCGAAATCCAGCTTTGAACTCCCCTATTGGCCGTTCATCGTGACTATCCTCAATAAGCCAAGGTATAAAATTTGTTCCTCCTAAATTCATGCTGCAAGCTCGAAAATTGCCGACGTCTGTTTTTGATGATCACACCTTGGACATAAAGTAATGGGTGGATTCTTGGGTTCATGGGCTCATGGCCATTGGAGTGGCTACCAGATTAGAAATCTGTTTACTCGGAAGATGAAGAAACCTGTTGAAAGCAATCTTTTTTCTCTCAAGACATCCACTCATGGTAATTTCCTTGACGGTCTCAGCCAGTCATGGCTGAGCGAGTCCCACAACAGACTTGAACTCTTTTGCCTTGAGCGAGTTCTAAACTTGCTGACAATATTTTTTATATGTCCGAACGCTGTTGCAGGGCGCTGGTTCGAATTCTTGCTGATATCTTGTGATCATCAGTCCCCTCTGCCCATCCAACTGTTAGATTGCCTTTGGGCTGATTGAAGAATTCTATCAGACGCACAGTCTTAGTATTTGGTTAGCATGCACTTGCTACCGTGGAGTCGGGGATTGGCGCTATATAGAGCGCTTTACACCGCTAGGCGCGCGCTAACTGAGAGAATGAAATTTGTAGGAAGCGATTTGGTATAGGCGCTCTACCGCTAGGCAAGCGCTCGCTTAGAGAAAGTGAAATATTTCTTTATTGTGTTGCCTCGAGGCCTCTAGATTTCTGCCATCAACCTTCAATAATACCGACGTAGTACCGTTGCTTTCCTGCCTAAACCCTGTCACAATAGCTCTCGCAACCTTTCTCATCGCCGTCGAGATACAAATCAAGGTTTTCAGGCGCTTATTTAGGGCGGCAATCACGACCGATTTGCCGAAGTGGGCGACGGGCACGGGATGCTGTGTGAAACTTGGCAGGCTGAGAAAGTTGGCCTGTGGCGGGTTGGTCCAATTTAATTTGATCGCTGAGAGATATTTAAACGTAATCGTAGGCGCCGTCGATTAATTGGAGTGTGCATGCTGTGTGAACAATCTAGAGCATAATTGAGAGTATAAGTACATCTGATGGCCCCTTTACATCTCGCCAGGTCACTGCTCACTCGGATATTCCAGCTGCATAAAGCACAGTTCCACCCCAATCATACAATGTCCAGCCATTTTTATACCGACGGATTGTCTAATTCCTCCACTGCATCGGGACATGTAGGTTTTGATTATCAATATTCTGACCGTGCGTCGCTGCATCTAATCAGCACTTTCAGGTTGCCCATTCTCCCGAAGAAATGTTCCAGTGCATGTGGGGTTATCCGCACGGGTTGCACTGCAACTACTTAATTCGCGGCACCAATCTGTCTGCTCACCTACATGAAATTCACGGAATTTCTGGGCAAGGGAGCGCGCGCGCCGAGTGCAAATGGAACCATTGTGGTCAGGAGCTCAATAATGGGAGCCTCTGTCAGCACGTGGAAGAGATCCATATGGGAATTGTGCACTTCTGCGGCTGCGGGAGCAAGTTCTTGCGCAAGGACGCCCTTAACGATCATAAGGAAAGTTGCTTGGCTTTCAACAAGGACCTACGCCAGGACCTACGCAGATGATGGATACTTGAACTCGTCCTGTTCACTGTCATGTCTGAAATTAGTGTTTTACGGACTTTGATTTGATGTAACATACCAGTAACAATGTCTTATATACACGTTTATCATTCCTATAGTAGTAAATCGCCATATACGAAACAAGAATTTGGAATTCAATCTCACATCTGAAAAACGAGGCGCGGAGTAGAGGCATGGCTCGGTAGAGACTTAGCCTCGTGTTTGTGCAGTTGGGGCGCGGCTCCATCGATAAAGATCGAGGGCTTCATAGCCTGACAGGGTCACTTGTCAATGATCATCTCGGCTGCTAAGCGATTTGTTGGTTTAGGCGGGATGCATGAGGTCAACGGAAGGATCCCAACTCCTCCAAACCAGAACGGCCCAATCTGTACGTACTGATGTGACAATAAGTTCGAGTGTATGTTGATGTGGTGGCACAACCCGAATTTTCATGACCTTTAATGAAGCCTAAATTCGACCTGTCCTCCGCGCACAACTTGCTGGCGGCCCAGTTTTTTCCTTGCCGAATTTTCGGAAGTAGAGGCTCGATGGACATCCTCCAGGATGTGTAGAAAGACACGTTCAAGGGTGACGTCACAACCAAGTGCAGGAAGGTATTTGAGACTGTACGTAGACCAGAATACAACGATGCAGGGGAGCCAAGGAACACATGTTTGTCGACCAAAATGCAGCTTTGAGCAGGCATGGCAATGAACGTCACATCTCGGATATCTGATGAGAGAGTTGACGCTGTGAAGTATGATAGGAACGCCAGTAGTGTCATATGACAAGACACCGATCGGCTTTCCGTCTTTCTTGTACCACATCAAGTTTCCAGGACTGACATCTCGATGGTAGACCCCTTCCTTCCACATAGTGATGTGACCTGCACGCCATGTCAACGAATAGCCTCGTAAATGCGACGAGAACACGTACATAGTATACATTGATACCACACGCCGAAAAGCTCATCAGTGAGGAGCTCCGTGATTGGCGTGAGCTTGCGGAATATGAGAATATAGAGCACACGACTCCCTGTAGTAGGCTCAGGACTGCCCAGCCATTTCATTTCCTGAGTGGCGGACGTTGGATTCGTGAACATGTGATGCCAAAGGGGCTCAGGAATATGGCCTTTGACAGAATCATGCACCTTCACGACCTCCTCAGCCTTGTTTAAGATGTTCGGCTCGCCTCTCCCCAAAAGATCTTGGCCACCATCCAGTCCTGGACGTTTGGGTATTTCTTCATGAGTACTTCGCTAGCGACAGGGACCACATTGGTGGCCCGTCCTTGTAGTCCGCAGTGCGTCACTCTCTTGTCGTGGCTGGTGTGAAGGAACAGATCCACTGTTCCAAGATCTTTATCCTCAATTGTGGATTTGTGGCATTGCTTCCCCTCAAGTTGAACCGGGAGGAAGTCCTTATTTCGGCCCCAATCGTGAAGCTCGAAGAGTTGTAGAGCATGCAATAGCACCATGAATCGCTAAAAATCTTGAATGAAGTTGATGCCTGAGCATTGAATGATGCCTTGTCGATCATATTACCAGATCCACATTACATCGTCTGAACAAGCCTTGTAAGAGCGCGATCAATCTCGGCAGATGAAAGAACCCCACCGATTACGATGATATTCAGCAGATAATTCACTCCAAGATTGGACGAAAACATTTCGGCGGCGTACAGACCTGTCTGGACGATCACATCTAGATCGTCGTCCGTGTCGTCAGAGTTTATCCTGGATCTTTTTGCGACGGATTCCAAAATCTCAGCAGCCTTGCGCTTGCAGCTGGACTCGCCCAGGGAAGGCTTAGCATCAGTAAGACCAAAAGACTGAACTGCAACTTGGCCATTTTGGTTTGATCTCGGAATCCTAAATACCATAACTTACATGCAGTGTCGGAAGCAAGTTGCGGCGCTGGGGTCTGCGAAGGGGCTGGCGTCGGGTCTTCAGTCTTGAGATTATCCAACGGTAGATATTCTAGCTGGGTAGGGACATAGTCTGTCGCTGTATACGAAGGGAGCGGTGAGGCAATCTCTTTCGTCCTCCCTAATGTCTTTCTCTTGAACTCGAGGCAAGCTAGAATATCTTTCCAGAAGAAGTTTTTCGGCTGTGCCTTTGCATTCGTGTCCATGAGTCTTGCGCTTCTTCTTGCACTTCTCGTCGTGCCTCTCATCGTCCTTCGCATCATTCTTCTCGTTGTCCCTTCTGTTTGCGTTTCGTGTCGTCTGTCTCAGCTTGAAAGGCAGAGCGTGCGCTGTTCGACGGAAGAAGGACGAGATTGGGTTTCCGCATTGATGTCTTCGCCTGTGTCCATTGCAAACCGGCAGAACTTCATTGAGGCACTTTTGCAAGAGCTCGGGCTGCTTAGTCTCCGGAGTCCGGAACACAAGAAGCGCGCTGCAGGAGGGCTTGCAGCATCTCGTGTACTTTGTACCACTTAGCGTGCTCAATGTCACGTCGAATCCATGGGCGGAGTTTTTTTAACCCTTGATCGAATGTTGAGAGCTACTCGATGAAAACAGGCAGAGCGCTCACTTGACACCGAGCACACAGATGTGCTCGCTGATGACGGCAACGCCGGGGCTGTTTGGAGTGGATTCTATTGTACTAGCATCATAAGGTGGTGCATTAGCACGTAGCGCAGTCGTCAATGTGCCAGTGTCACCGACAGGGGACATGAAGCTAGGTGCTGCTTTAACGCTGATTGAGTGTTGTGAGCAAAACTGGTGAGGTGAAGAAAACTAAGAGGATTCCTACTTGAATTATATCTGGTCGACCAATATGGCGCAAATGTGGCGGGCCATCGATTAATTTGATATGGATTGATGTGGTATCGTGATTGTGGTCCCTACATACATAACTGGAATCCTGACTTCGACGCACCGTGCAGGCGAGGAGCTTGGACTCGAGCGCAATGAGTCAAATTTCGGAAGATTCGATGCACCAGAGCTTTCCCGACTATCATAGATCAAGGGTTACTTTCAGTGGACCGTCCCAATCAGACAGCCCATTCATGCTTGCAAAGATCCATGTCATATCCACCTGCGGGGCCATTTCCGCGCTTGTTATATGCTCGACTATAGCCATTTCCCTCATCTGGGCATCTAGAGATCATCGTGGTTGATAAAACCATAGCCTATTGTGGTGTTTCTGCCCCTAGAAACGATTCGGCGATGTTTTAATCAATGACCCTCTCCTCCTTGTCGAGTGCTAACCTCCGGAAACAGTTCACTGCCATCTTACAGAAATGGACTCTTGTGGAAGCACCGACAAAACTGCGAATTGATTGTCTTTTTGGCGATGCTAGCAGTTGCATCTTTCCAGGCCTGTGATAGACGGACCCACCGTTGGGCAAAGTTTATGTGAACAATATTGTGCCGAGAGGTCGCCTTTCGTGCAGAAGTGCTCTGCTTTCTCGCCCCACGTACTTCAGGACAACTTTGCCTGGTCTGAAAAACTTGCTCTCGGATGAATAAGTGTCGGAATCCGTGGTGTGAATAGGGAAACTGAATCTATCAAACAAATTCTTGACCAACTTGAACTTGAATGACAACCAGTTTTAGACGCGTTACGGGTGTGACATGCAGTGACGTGCACTGCCACCAAAAATATCATTGTCAATTGATCATTAGAATTTGGCGTACTTAGGTATCGCATTCACCGTCAACGCGTCAACCATGGCGGCGCCGTCAACTTCTTTGTCCGCAGCGTCCTCACACCCTGTCGTATTTACAACCCAGACGCCCTATACACTTCCTTCCCAAAAATTCATGATCCCGTTGGACTGGAAACGTTACCAGCTCTCCCAGCTCATCAACAAAGCACTCGACCTCCCAAAGCCTATTCCGTTCGACTTCCTTGTCCATGGCGAGATACTCAGAACGTCCCTGCTGGAATGGCGCGCAGAGAATGGCGTTGGAGAGGTGAGCGAAGTGACCAAGTTGGTTTGAGAGAGAGCCTGACGTTATGACAGGAAGATACATTGGAAATCGAGTATTTCGAAAGTGTTATGCCTCCTCAGCGGATGTCTGAGCTCCCCCACGAGGATTGGGTGTCCTCGGTATCATGCCGAATACCCCAGTATGTTCCCCCGCTTCACAATCCATCCACTAACCTTAAATTATTACCACAGGCATTTTGTAACAGCATCATATGACGGTCATCTACGCGTCTTCGATTATTCCCAAAATCCCCTCCTAGACATCTCTGTGCACCAAGCGCCCATCACTTCTGTCTGCGTCGTGCCGTTGTCATCAGCTGAAACCGAGTCTCGCATCCTAGCAAGTTCGTCGCATGACCTCACCGCATGTCTCACCCGCATATCTCTGGACTCAGAAGGTCCAAGTGCATCCACTGTGGCTTCTCTACATCTGCACACCAGTCCACTATCTTCCGTATCTACTGATGCATCTGGTTCGCACCTTCTCACCTCTTCGTGGGACGGCCTCATCGGTGTCTGGGATACTTCAATACCCAGTGACCACCAAATGCCTCTAGACCGCGGCGACGACAGAAAAAAGCGGCGTAGGATCGCTCCTGCAAACATAATGCGGAAAGCACCAATAGCAGTGCTAAAATCGCACACCGCACGTGTGTCAAAAGCATTATTTGCCAACGGTGAACATGCAAAAGGCAAGGCCTACAGCTGTGGTTTTGACTCGACGGTCCGAACCTGGGACATCGAAAGCGGGGTATGCATCAACACCATTGTAAGCCTCGTCTTTGCGCCACCCGAACCAAGCTGAATACTTCCCAGGCCGTCCCTGAGCGACCGATGCTCGATCTCGCTGAAACACCCGACGGTAATATTCTCCTCGGTGCATCCACAGACCGTACTGTGTCTATCTTCGATCTCCGTGTTTCATCCCTTTCGTCTTCCACAGGCACCATGATGCACTCCGCGACTCCATCTTGCATCGCTACATCTGAGAGCGGACAGCAGCAGGTGGTGACTGGTGCCTATGATGGCGTTGCAAGGCTTTGGGACCTGCGGAGTACGAAAGGTGCTGTGACCAGCTTCAGGGTCTGGGATGGGATGAAGGTGCTCGCGGTGGACTGGGTAATGGATGTGGTGGGCATTGCAGGCGAGGGGGGAATGGAGGTGTGGAGAATTGATGGGGGATCTTAATATTGGTGAAAAATATACCGCTGTTTGGAGATGTGGTCGACTTGGAGTCGCCAGGTCGGACATCAATAAAACAAAGAAACAAATGAACTTTGGTCTCCTCCACATGTTCTTTGTTTTCGTATCCAGGCTGCACTGAGCTGATTATCCCTATTCCCAGGCACGCCAGAAAGCCTTGCTTCTATCTTCGTACGCTAGGGGTATTCTTGGTTCAATCACTGAAATTGGGCCCTGCCCGTATATCGGTGCTCGTTCAAAGTTCTGCCTCGTGCGTTTGCATTCCGTGCATCAAACTAGACTCAAATTAGATGAAACCTTACGACAGACACGAGTTCACATATCGCCGAGGAGAACCATATGTTGGTTTTTTCTTATCAAGATCTTGTTTCCATGGAACAGATGAATACCACCCTCTGGTCTACCTCTCGCTGCATCTGAAGTGATCCGCTCCAAGATGTTTCTCAGGCGCTGAGCGCGCCGTCTTGCTTCTGTCTTTGTGCACAAAGGGTTTTTTCCTCTCAAATATTGAAATTAGCTCTATGCCCCACTTTTGGTGCTCATTCGAAGTTTCTTTGTTCTCGTTCGTTTACGTTTGGGATATCTCCGTCGCGCTGGACTTGACTTGAATTGGATTGACTATCCAACAGATACGAGCTCAAACGCTCACACATTGCCGTGGAGAACTCTCGGACGGCTTTGTCCTATCGTGACCTTGTTTCGATGGAACAAATGAATCTCAACCTCCGGTAGACCCCCATCCATTTGTCCTCGCGATGCATCGAGATCACCAGCGCTAGAAACCCCTCTGGCACCGCGCGCGGCCTTGTTCCTTTATTTGCGCATCAGGTTATTTCCGGTCCCTTCGGTCCATTCTACAAACGCATCATTAGATCAAACACGAGGATGTGATGATCCAAGCGTTGTTGCGGCTTGTTCTAATACTAATACTCTTGCCTCTCGTATCGTGAAAGTAGGCATCAACACGATCAAGCCCGGGTTCGTGGGTTGATCCTGATGGAAGAACAGGAGCTGCTGCTATACGACATCCAGGACATCGTGGAGTTGCAATCTTTACGCGCAGATGCCCGTGATTCGGGGAGTTGGAGGAAGCGCGAGCATAGATCTACGGGCCTTCATCACCTCTCGTCCAGGTATGAAATGTGCCCGAGAAATAAAATCCAGTGGGTGTTGACGCGTAACCTCGTTGCAGGAAGACGCATGCTATCAAACATGTGTCCAACCACATGTGAGCCTAGGTTGTAGCAGGAGATCATGCCAAAGCCAGGCGACACTTCTTCCCTGGGCTGGGTTGGAACATCAGTAGTTTCCTCCCTGCGCGCTATTTCATGCTCCCATTTCTGCAACAAGATGAGATCCGCAACGTCATGCCTTGGTTAACAACGAGTGCTCCTCGTTTCGCGAGCTACTGATTGTATTTGCCTTGCGTCACATTCTTTGTTACAGAAGTCAGACGAAGGCATGCTTGACACCAGGAAACACATTCTACGTGCGTTGCCTGGGCAGAGGGGATCTCCCAATGCAAGACAATTTAATTCCATTCTCACTGGCAAAGCCATCTGCAGATATTCATGCTTGTCTGTATGAAATTTATGTGACTTCGCGCTGCCTGGCTTTGCAGACCAAGCTCAGGAGATTGTCTTTTCCTCTGTGCCACTTTGCCAGGGTTTGCGTTACACGAGTCATCAGGCGCGCGGGTCTTTCTCGCTGTCATTTTTGCTGACGCAGCGGCGCAGCAGGGAATCACACCATATCACGATATTATTAGATGAGTCATATATAGTTTGGCTCGCGGCAAGACAAACGTTGACTTGGGACGCTAGAGATCTTGTGGTCATATAGTGAAATTGGAGATCTGTGAGCAATCTTAACCTCTACCTTCATGTCGTCTGCCTCCTCAGAGTCACAAGTACAGAAAATAGAATTCACAGGTTCACTTAGCACTCCGATCGACTAAACCTCCAACGCTTACCTGCTCCCTACCTGGTATTCGGCTAGCACCTTCATATAAATTTATCATGAAGATCTCTAACGCTCTGAATTAGTGAAACGCCATGATAGGGTGACTCATTCTGGTTCACGTGTGCATCGTAATCCGCAACAGATACAAGGTACCACATGGTATTGTCCGGCATGCATACTTGTGAGAGCTGATCTACGATCTCAAAGTGCATCTGTGTGCTTATTATCATTCAGGCTTGCTTCAACATGGGGTACCTCACTTACCTACGTAAAGGTACGGCGAGCGTACTGCGCATTACCCACAAAGTTATGAGAGAGTGTTAGCGTTCACACACCCTCGGACCCGACTGCTCGGGGAACGCCGAACTTCATGTGCCACACGTGCGCGCACTCATTGAAACTGCCAAGATCTGCAGTCTAAATGCAGGTTACGCCATGGTCCATAAACCATCAGGTAGATGGTATCTGAACTGTTACCAAATATTCATTTTGGTAAAGCATGTACGAGAGCCACGGCCGATGCCATTCATCATGGCTCGCATATGCGCGCGCAACTACCGCAAAGGAGTCAACCTACTCAAATTGGATCTCGGGATGGCCAAGTGTCCAAGGTCCTCGCTCGCCTATGTGGTTGTACGAGATTGCGCGTGTTTCATTTCTTTGGGTGTGTATCAATGCATCCTCAGCCTCATGATATCAGTGACTCATACATGAAGACGCGTGTGTCCATGCAAGCACAGATGAATCAGCCTCTACGTATTATGTGTTTGCTGTGTGCTGTCTGATATAGCACTTATCAATCAGCCTCAGCTCATACGATCCACGTCAGCCTGGCATTGTGGCGGCTCACGGCATGTCTTCCATATTCCCAATCTTTTCACATCGTACTTACCAACGCTGTCAAAACCACTTAGATCTATCCTCTCTCTTCACACGGTCTATCTATATATCCGAAATCGAGACCAGAGTAAGCGAGACATTAATCTGCCTGTTTTGTGTTCAGGAATGATGCTCCTGAGTGACCTCATGCCCTTAACCCGCGAAGATTCTGACAGCGCCGTGCTCTGTACCTCTTTCCCTGAGAATCTTGGCAATCGAAGGCAGGGCTGCCACAATCGCAAGTTGGTGGGATACTTCTATTATGAACAGGATGTACGGCATTCCGCAGCAATACTGTCAAAGTGCGGCGGAACGGGCCAGGTTTGATATGTTGCGGCCATCCTGTGAGTATGTCCTGTTTATGCCACGTCAATATGGTTTCTCTATCATACGGGCACAGCGTATTACCTGCTTGTTGTGACTGAATGTCACAAGATCGGTCCAGGCAGTGTCGGTACCCCCCCGCCAGTGATACGAGCGCCGTCCGTGCGCAGCCATGCGTTCTCACCCCTCTGCAAGTCTAGTCTCTGGGGTAGGTCTCCTACCCCGCATCTTGCTACAAACAGCAAAAACCCCGCACCGCATCCAGCTCTACTTGAATAATATCCCACACTGGTCCTACCAAACATGCCAATTTTTAATGGCCAAAAACCCTCAGCACATTCGCCTCTTCAAAACCCCACGTGTTATTAAACTACATGAAATGGCTAAAATACCGCCGGCAGCGATAAACAGGATTTGAATCGTCAATCTGGTGTGGGGCCAAGATAGGCATATAAGATCGGTGTGGAGAGCCACGCTACTCGAGGCTTTCGTCGGGCAAAAATCCCTCTCAATGTCGGGATGATTTATAGAGAGATGTCGGGCTAAAATCCTCTCTGCAAGACATGACATGATCCGCAAGCCAGACCTCGGGGTCCTGAAATTCCTAGTATGTACCTCCTAGGCACACGACCAACGTCGCTAGATCTACTATCCCTTACGCTTCTATACTAGATCCATATATACCCAAGAGCTCATGTTGACAGGAGGCTTTGATCCTTCCATCAGTGTACATGTCTAGAATTCTTCGAACTTTTACCTGGCATGCGACCTGCGCAGCTATCTCGTTACGCTTCTGGGTTGGACACTACCTTCTCTCATGTCCATGGGGACTTCGTCGGTCACTATAACACTTGTTCGTCTGCAACCTTCCGAATTTGCCCTTGACTGGTCGGACAATGGATCACTGTCATGCTACCTGAATCACCTCTTTGGTCGAACTCTCGTCTTGACCTTGCAATCCTTACCTGGCGCACGACCAGAACGACCACGAGATGGCGGCTATCTTTGAATGCGTCCGAAGTCCTCAAGAGTGGGAGTCGACACCTTCAAGCTCTTCCGTTACACATGTCTACTTGTAGTAACTCCCTCATAACTCCGCTCGATTCGATTTGCAACACTAGACGAATAACTGACCACATCACGTCACGATTTCAGGTCTCGAGTAACGCCATCGCAGAGGCTCTTACAATAACCTGGAACGCGACCAAAACCACCAGCTGTGCTATTTCATGCATTTCTGGTTAGAGGCGTTTGAGTTTGGCAATGACTCTCATTCCTCCCGTCATGTGCATATGCTTCCATTGCTCTCTTAGCTCGGTTCGTCCTAGTGTTTGGAGTTTGCAGCACTAAACCATCAAAAACGAATACATGGCACGTCACATGTCGGAGCCTTGAAAGTTGCGATAACCACAACCGACCCATCACTAGATTTGGCGTCTCGTACACTTTTCGACTGGATTGACGTGTACGAACACTGGCAGTTGACATCGACATCGACTGCACCCATCCAGGAACGCCTTCTAATCTCCTCTCAACTCGGCTGGACTCGAGTTGCAGCATAGTACTAGACGAACAACAAACAGCCGACCATGTCACGTCACCAATGGACATAAAATGGATCTTTATATTTTTATTCCTACCCTTCCCAAAAAAAAACTACGTCTCGAGCGCATCGTCCCCGGAGCGATCGTCAGCGTCACATACCGCGGCTCCTCGCTCCTTGTACCCGACCCTACTTGAAAACTTACGCGAGGTATGTGTGTATGTATGTGTGTGTCCGTTTCAGCTCTAAAGTGAAGTTTCAGGTTGATGAAGACTCGGGGTCCAGGTTAGTTTCTCGCTACTGTCCTTCTCGCGAGTGCGCAGCAGATCATGATAATATTAGACATGCGTCGCGTCTGCCATCTTGAGGGAGTTCACTTGAAGCACGCAAGTCTTGGATAATATTAGACCCACGCGGGCCTTCTTTTCGCATCGCTCATATTAAATCAATACGACTCGAAAATATACAACAGGGGTGCTTTCAGGTGCTACGCTACGGTACCCTGGAGATAAAACAGATATAATATTAGATTCGTGCATTATTATGGGCGGCTCTTCTGTTCGCGTCATCACTTGAGATCTAATCTGAATACGAGCCAACGTTCGCTAGTACTTTACGACATCTGCATAAAACTTTTCATTCGTAGATGGATACATGCTTGGATGTGGTGTATGTCGACGTGTGTGTATGTTATCAATATGCAATCTAATTGTCGTAACGAGATCTACGCTACCCCCCACCACACCGTTGATAGATGGGCTCAAGCAGATCAAAAATCTTGCCCAAGTATCTACATCAAAAACCAAAAACCTATCACCACAAGAGACGAAACGCAGAAAGATAAAGACGAAAGCAAAGAAAAGACGAGGCTAAGGTGCTGAAGGGTATAACTAATGCATTGCGACGTAAGTCCATGATGAAATGAAATAAAAAGTCAGGTTGAGATGAGATGAAAAGAGCCAGAGCACGAGATGAGATGAGATGAGATGAGATGAGATGAGAGTGGAGAAAGAGCAAGCAATCGTGGCTCCTCTCAGCAAAATAGTACGGTGACGAGACGAGACAGGTGCACTGTAAACACAATCACGATAAGTTTTGGGATCTATGCAATGTCGAACAAGACGTACCAAAACGCGTTTTAAGCAGGTAATAGTACTGGATACAAGATATAGGCAGAGGAATACATGATGTACGAGTGACGATTGAGGATGCCGTTTATGGAGATGGAGCGGGAGTTGGCGATGGAGGGGCAAGCCACCGCCGGCGATATCTTCCGGGTTCGAAACATAAAGCCGAAGCTAAACCCTTGCCCCGCATTAAAGTTACAGTTGGAGCGAAGACATAGATGGAGATTCAATAGAAAATCCCAAAGTTGATGGGCAGAGAATCACATGGTGGGCAAAAGAATTTCCACTTGATGGAGATAATGATGTTGCCCGGGTATGTTCATGACACACCGGCAAGTAAGAAGTACTTGTCTTTGTGGTGCAATGCAGGGATGAATGAACTGATTACACCAGGTTCGGGTTCTAGTCCTAGTCTGCGCACCAAACAGGGGCCTTGCAGGTCGGACGCGAATACGGCCAAACGGAGATGAAGGTGACAACACAAACACGCTGGATTTAGAACTCGAGGATTGAAATGACGCTAGGGCGAGGATGGAATGGCACTATGGACTATTTTCAGTGCATGGTGTTGATGGATATGGAGAGAAAATACCTTAGACAACCATTAATCAAGCTCCTGACCATGAGGATTCGATTGCCCTCCTGTGTCGGTTTCATGATAACCGACAAGAGAAATCATCCCACGTCGAATAGGTAGTGAGGACAGCGAACTGCCCCGTGGCAGCATGCAGAGGGATGGGTGACCAAAATATGAACGATAAGCGCAAGGATAAAATAGCAGTATTGACAGTGATGAGTAGGATAGACGGGCGGTGCAAAAAAGGCATAGCCGATGATGGATATGGACAAGAAGAGGAACAAAGCGAAGGAATATGGACAGCAAAGGAGGTCGGGGCGTGGCGCGGGGCTGTAGAGGGACAGGTCAATGGACAGCCTCTTTGTGCCTGCTTATCTTTTCGACACCAGCACCCAAGGATGTCTTTCGGTGATCCTATTAGAAAGTGAGACGGGTGGAACAAGGAAGAGCTAGGAAACGTACCTCTGTCTCGTCGACCTCACTCTCGTCTGAATCATCCTCTTTTGGAGTCTCATCCTCATCGCTGCTGCTCTCGCTGGGTGTGCTCGGGCTGTTTTTTGCGGGCTCGATTTGAGAGAGCGTGGTGTTGACCACAGAAGAGGTGCGTTTGTGATTAGGACTCAATCTCACGGCCTGCAAAATGTAATCTTGAGCTGCCGGTGGGAGACTATCGGATGCGCTAGGAGGCGTTGTAGGAGCTGAAGAAGCAGCGAGAGTGGATAGATCAGTGCTTGTGCTGTCGACCGCTGAAGACCCGTCGGTACTTGTGCGCCTTGAATGTGTATCAAGGGCAGATGTGAGCTCTGCAGCCTCTTTCTCCCTTGCAAGACGTTCTCTTTCGAGCTTTCTCTTCCTTACCCAACCCATGCCACTGCCGTCATGATCATCATCGGCGGATGGGACACCCACGCCATCATTTCTTTCCACGGCTACTGCAGCGCCGCCACGGCCACCACCGACTGGTATTTTAATTGCCTGTGGTTGAGCATGGGAAAGTAGGGCGGGTGTTGCCTTTGCGAGAACGGAATACTTTGAGTCACTGCTGCAAGTCACGCTTCCCATTCCGCCATAACCCCATTCAACAAATTCTGGTTCATCGCGGACGTTTGCAAAGGGGTTTGCTGGTGGTTGGTGTTTTGAACCGTACACGCGACCGTTGAGCATGCGCATGCCTGATTTCGTGGGAACAGATGGGCTGTTTGGAGGGGTGAATCTATTCGGTGGCATTGTATGACGGCCACCGCCTGAGCCGAGAGAGTTGATGGAGGAGCGTGATGGCGCTGTGGATGGACGTTTTGGTTGGCGAGCTGGAGTCGCTGATGATGAAGAAGATGAGCTGATTCGGGTGAGAGGAGTGCCAAGCTCTTGATGTTGTGGGGTGCGGGGGCGTCGAAGGATACGTGAGGTTATGTCTTCTGTTGAGAAGCGTCTTTGTGGTGGTACATCTATGACGAGAGAGGAACGTCTGAATAGATGACGAAAGAAGGAAGACGATGATAATGATTTTGGCTTTGATTCGACTGGAGGTGGTGGTGGTGGTGGTGTTGGCTGTGGTGGTGTTGGTGTTGGTGCATCGATCTGGTCTGGTAGAGGTGCGAATCTGATACGACGTGGAGTGTCAGAGGAACAGCTGCTTGAGGATGATGGTAGTTGTTGTGGAACTAGTCTTGGTGACTGCGTTGGCGAATTCAGCAAAATGCTGTTGGTATGAATCATGTTGGGTGAAAAAATGGACTCGACCTGAGTTGTGCTGCACTCTTAAATGAATCATTTTGTAAATCAAAGGAAGTCCCCGGGGTCTCTGTGGATCGAGATTTGATTACTACATCCAAACTTGCTTCCGTTGTTATCATTTCCTCGCGCTGGCAACGTTTGTAATCAACAATGTTCACCATCAAGCCCGCTATTCTCTGCAACCTTTCCCTCACACATCAAAGTCATCCTTTCATCCTTGGCTCGACCTTGGCATGGGGACCACTCCGCAGCTTTGACTGCAAAAGCTCATCTGTCAACTTAGGTTGTGTTTTAGAGTCCAACTAGCTCTTCTAAAATGGAGCAGGATCCCTCGCATTACTCCCTACCTTCCGCTTCCAAGCGATGTCATCACCAATCCTCCACAGGTCCGCAACAACTTCTCCTTTTACTATTCAACAGCTCTGATGGAATTATCAATGTGTTCCTTGTCGTCGCGAGCTTACGCAACCGAGACCACCTGAAATGGAGGGGATACTACCAATCTTACTGTACGTACTGACTTTCTTTATTAACTTCAGTCCGACGATAACCCTCACTGGTCATTCATTTCTTACAACCCAAGTTCGGAACAGGTCCGACAAAATTTTTCATTGACGTTACCATCTTACAAATGTCGAACTGTATCAGACACGAGCTAAATCTCAATAAATCTTTGTGCTTTATCGTTCAACATTGACGCCGTCACCGCAGTCATCAATGCACGAAGACCATGCTCATCACCGACTGTACGCGTCGCCGTCTCCCACTTAACCGTTAGTCACCCACCTGACGTCGCTATCAGTAGTGGTGACACGCCAAGTCTGGCCAAGTCCATCATCCCCGTGCAAATCGTCATATATCTATCTATACAAATTGCTCATACAAATCGTCCTCAGCATAGCCTTCAAGTCCCTCAGTCTTCGCCACAAGGTCCCGCATGAACGCCGATCACTACGTTCTGCTCCGTGTCCTCCCAGTTAGCACTACCTTTTGTTCCGTGTCCTCCCAGTGAGTCCAGGTTCACTCAGGCACGCATCCACTCGTCCTTCCGTCTTACCTTCCTTTTCTTCTTTTCCCCCCACTGGCAGCGATTAAGTATTCGCCTATCAGCCCTGGTGTTTTCTTCGCCTACAAGCGCATTCTTTCGCCTAGCGCCAGCATGCTTTTGAGCTCGGGGTTTTTACCCTTCGCCTGCAGGGATATCTCCGATGCCCGGCTCTGCTTCTTGACTGGGCGCAGCCTGAACGTACAGAGGAGCTGTATAAGTATTCCACGTCTCCATGACGTTGATAGATAATATAAATCGCACTGATCTCACAAATCGTCCTGTTGTCGCATCCACCCTGCGCCCCGCCTTGCTTCTTTCTTCGCAGAAGATGAAATTTCCGTCCGGGAGGTTCCGCGTGTACATCATGCAGTGCGGTGTGGAGAATTTTGTATCTGATTTAGGTTTTTCGCCCGCTCTGTGACCACTGCCACTCGATGATACTCCTTTTGTATTGTCGATGCAGTTTTGATGGTGGCTTGAGGCTCCGACACCGAAAGTCGTCCTGGTCGAGTTCTAACTAGAAGGTTGTTCTATATTCCACGGCGTTGTCTTTCCAAGACATACCGTCGATCGATGGATAAAATGAATAGGAGATCGAAGGCGTCGTTCCAGATCTATTTGTTTTTGCCTTAATGTTGTCGTGGCGCCGCAGTACCCAGGCACCCCCAACCCACTCATTAACATCCGGAATATGGAGCCGAGCCGGATGATCTATTCTCGACGAAGGTTCAGTGCAAAAAATGATCCTTTATAATGATCCTTGACACCGCCTTGTGTCAAATAATTGAAATAGCAGATATCCACGAGCTCTACTGCTCTCTACCTGACGTCGTTCTTGAGATATGTTTAAACGAGCTACATGAATCGCCGATGGGTGTTCTGTGTACGTTTACTTTGTACTTATAGGACGCCGTGTTGACGCGATCAATGAAAATATCGAGCTATCGATTATCGATATCGCCCGGCTCTGCCGTCCATGGTGTTGTCATACCCCCCTATCCTCCCGTAGGCATACCAATGTGCGGAAGGAAGGCAGGGTGTTCCCACCCGCATTGTTCCTTCAATTCAATTCCGGCACCAAGGGCATTTTTGGCTCAGTCAACGGAATCAGGTCCCCTGCTCGGTCAAAAATCATTCACGTGCTTTCACGTCTAGATCTATGCCCTAGAATGATCTGTATAGGACGGGCTTTCCACTCTAGAGCTCGAGTCGCTGCAATGCCTTATCTCGGCGGGAGAACACCATATTCAATTTCGTTCCTTGCCCTCGCATCGAAGGCCTCATCGACCCCAGGGGTTGCCCACCCGACGACTCTCTCTTCGCGCACCGGCTTTCGGTCCCCCCAGATATAGATGCAGAAGGCGTAAGTCCTATTTCATTTCGTCCGCTCTGCTGCCCCATCCCCGATATTGCACATCTGAATTCTGTGTCTTCTTAACTCTGTTCAGAACTAAATTTGGAGCTGGCCTTCCTGTCGGCGTTCGACTCCTTGTTCAACTTCTAACGTGCGTCCGTGTGTGGATCTATGTGCTGGCTCCTGAAAACGAACACATCGTGCATACCTCGTCGACTCGATGAAACGTGGAGCGACAACGTCGACCCCCACCGCCTCGTGCGATCTATGTGCTGGACGCTCCTGAAATGGCAGGCGCGGACTAGCATACGACCGTCATCTCAGCCCCTTCCGCTAAAACGACGAACGCTGAGTTTCATCGGAGCATCCAGCACATAGATTGCATGCTAAAAAGTCGAGGTTCCATCCACACCACACCGGAAAGTAGTTCCAGGCACCCGGTCTTCTGGCTTCTTGCTTCTCGCAGGCGTATTTTTGGCCCGGTCACTGAAATTGGCTCTTAACCATCCATGCTATCGGTGCTTCGTTCGACATTCTAGCTCTTTCTCGTGCATCCGGAGATATGCGCTGGGTGTTCCATGGACATGGACTCTACGAAATGGATGACCCCGTCTAATTTTAAGCGTGGATGCCTGTTTTGCTGCCCGTCTTTTTGCTACGTATTCACTGCATCCTCGGGTTGATATCGATCGGTGCGTGGCTCTGTACGTAGCTGCACCGCATCTGTCCCTTATCTGATCAAATGGAATTAACGATGGCTTGTTCAGGAATATAGGCGTCCCCCTGCGCAGGGCTGCCCGTCCAGGCCCAGTCCCCGCTAGTGCGGCATCTTAATCATGTTTCCGACAGGATTTAATAAAAAGGCGTTATCGCTCGGGAAAAGTTTGAATCGCGTCACCCTGTCGTTATATACTGTTTTCCGCGTACGCCGGCAAAGCATAGGTTTCCTCAGCGGATATGTCGCAGGTGCCCAAAGGTACCCCGAGGAGTCGTGAGTTCGAGTGTCGATACGAGGGCGCCACGCATTCTATGACTGCTTCTTGCAACTTCTCAGTGACAGAATCTGGCTTATCATGAACAAATATAATCTGTCGTTTCAAGTTGTTCTCAGAGGCTTCATAAAACGTGTATTAGTATTACTTAAGGGTGGGAGGTCTCACAGTGCATGGCAACGTACTCTCGCGCGTAATTTTTTGAATCGTTGCCCCTGATTATGGGACAGTACACACAGGAATTAGAGTTGAGCCGCATTACGAAATAATGGCGGCCTGGTCTTCGGGGGACGACTGCTGAAAGAGGTAGGTATCCCTGACAAGAGGGCTTGGGTTCCCTGTATGTAAAAGCTTCGCACCTATCAGTGTCGATCTTAGGGGGCTTTGCACTGGTATGATAAGTTCTAGAACTGAGATAGCCGCTAATGGAGCTAAATTGCGTATGCTTACGGCTTGGACCCTCTAGCTGACGATGATAAGTACTTACTAGCCATTGAGCGCAGTCGGTACTTGCCGCGACACTTGTGAGAATTGCAGAGGATGTGAATGAAACAGCGCCACGATGAGGCTGCGGTTTTTTTAAGGGGTTTCTGCCCTTTATGTCGAGAGTCTACGTACCATAGTTTCACGAACGTTTGTTTTTTCATTCTCGGGCCTGAAGTTCCGACTTGAAGTCACCGTGCCTCGAGGTCAATGGAGAGGAGATCGGACTCTTTCAAAGTTGCGTACATCATATCGAGTTAGACGAAGAACAATGACATGCCAAGTGCCAAGAAACACTTGTGTCTACACATGACAAATGCGACTGAATACTTGGTGAGGGGGACATGGGACATGATCGAGTATTCGGGGATTCAGACTCTTGACCGTGATGATATTGTGGCGTTCAGACCCAATGGCAGGTACATACCGCCTTCACCACAGTAGTGGGCATGTCTTGGTGATGTGCAACGGTGTTCAAAGAATACCAGTCACAGCGTACAGTTTGCACGTGTCTGAAGCGTAGCTGATCGATAGAGTGACGGTGACCGGGGGGTAATCATGTCAGCTGGATGCACAACAGTCTCGAATTTGAAACAGTTTCAGTAGTGTTTGATGGGCGGGCTGCGTACCTGCTTCGAAAGCACAGAATAGTAACTCAGCCACCGCAGAGTGGGCCACTAGAACGCGTCGACAATGCGCTACGCAGCCAGACACCCGCTTCCGACGGCCCATGGCTAAATTAAGAGTGATCAGATGTCGGTGACGAATGCGGCGGGGCGGGGCCACAGCCTGGCAACCAAGACACGATATTGAGCTGTCTCAAGTATAGCCATAGGTGCCCACACCCCCACCTTCTATATCATCTATGGGCTGAAGAAGGATGATCTAGATCAAACTTGTTGCTCAGATCGCACGAGATTGAGAATCCTTGGCAAATTCCAAAGAGAAGTTCCTCCAAATCGGATCACTCCAAATACAGACCGGTGTGTGTGACCAGTGAGTATGGTTTTGCACATGCGTGGAGTTGTAGAGGGATTTCTGCTAGTGGTTTTGTGGTGCGTACATGTCAGGATGATGTGTGAATGACTGACCTCCCTCATGGTTCGAATGGACTGTGGCTGATGTGACAGTCAAACACCTGGTCCATAAGCCAGACACGCCAAGTGTGAGGGGCTTACCAATGCCAAGGCTTCATATGCCCGGAACAAGAGCTGGCTGAGCTAGGTGTATCCCCGTGTGCCCGTGACCTTGTTTCAAGATATGGGGCATGGATCATGAGTGCCTGAGGTGTTGCTGCAGTTCTGATCGGAGGTTTGGCCATTTAACCTCTTGCAAAAAAGTAGATCTAGGCCTGGCTAGAGCTAAAGTCCTGGCCATCCGCTGACCGGCCACCAGGTCAGCTTGATTAGTTCGATGCGGGGTATGCAGTGTCGATCGTGTCTGCATAATTGCGGGGAAACCGGACGTCTTACATTGATGTACATCTCCGTCTCGACGTGTTGACGTAGTAGATTGATGTGGACATGTCACCAAAGGTTCAGTGTACACTGGCAATATTGATGTGGCGACTGCGGAACTAGTAGGTGGACCGACTCAATGGAAGGAATATAGTCGTTGCTTCTGTGTTGTCTGTGATGATCACAACATGAGCTGTTGCGACTAGATTCTATATGCATGCTTGTCGGACATTGTACATAGTGCATTGCTGCCCGCAGTACGAGTTTGTGAAAGACTCACCTTTACCGGATTTCGCCTTCCGCAAGGTTATCTCATCATGTTGCCTAATTAGGATGCAAAAGTTCCTAGTGAGACCAAAATTTTTGAAAGCTTGTATATTTGCAAGGTAGTACTTGTCATGAACGTTCAGGAATCATGAATGCATGACGAGAATTCATGGGAGCGCTGCTGGAGCAAGCACCGAACCGTGATACGTAACTGTAACACTGCTCTTCCCAAAGAAGAGCCATGATTCGTACCCCTCAGATTAATACATTATGATCCTTCCACTACAAATTATGACATGTCATGGTCCGCCTGCCGCGTCGTCCGAGCATTATCTAAGGCGGAGCTTGCTTCCATCAGGCGCCTAAGATCCTGAGTCGTCGCCACTGCGGCAGTGGATTCCATCAGTGATCCTACTGCTGAGCTGCCAGCACCGCCATCCGATTGCTGTGCTCTGGCAAGTACCTGCTTGCTAGCCCAGTCGAGATAACCCATCTTACTGACTTCCCACGGCCGTTTGCCAGGGTCTGCTAGCGGCGATTGCGAAAAGGCAGCGACGGCTTCAGGTGTAAGAGGCGGAAGGGACGATACTGCTGTGAACATCGAGTGGTACTGCTCTGGAAGGCTCATGAGTTCAGACACTTGGGGTGCTTGAAGGAACGAAAGCTGTTCCAGGCGACGTTCTGAGCGCTGGCGTTTTGCTGAAGATAAGCGGACTGCACGAGTCAATAAACGCTTCAAGCGACGTTGCTGCACACTATTAGAATAGGCAGGGTTAATAACGAGCTTTGGGACGTACAGCGTCTAATTTTCTGCGCAGCTCGTCTATCTCTGTCATGAGTTCTGTTTCACGTTCTGGGGGGCATTCGAGATCGAGGTGCTCTTGGTGAGGGACGACGACGGGAAGATCAGCAGGAACGGCGAATATGTTACGGAGTGACCATGTCTCGAAAAAGTCAAAGGCGATGTCCGTGTGCGATTCCAGAAGCGTTTGGAAAGCGACGAGGCCCTGTTCTACTTCTTGTGTGCTATCCCAATCTTCTTTAACTCTTTGTTCTCGCTCAGATGCCCAACGAAACAGGAAGCCTTCCAAGGCATCGACGGTGTTTGTTATTGCTTCGTTGGCGTAGTTGATAATGTCGTCGAGGAGGAGCTGAGGAGAAAACTCGAGAATTTCGGGAAGTAGGGCTGAAGGCACGGTAGGTTGTGGTGCGTTCATCATGGTCGCGTCGAGCAAATCACGACCACGTGATCAATCAATGTTCCCGTAAGCAATGCCGATGCCGAGTTGCTTACTCAGCAAATGCGTGTTCCGTCCGGCAGAACTTGGTACATATAACAGCAAGTGCACTGCTTTGAACTAACTTGAGCTGCAACGTTGACCTTGACTAACTCTAAGTGTCACCAACTGATAATTTTTCGTGATGTCTGCCGTCTCGCACGGCACTCGTCACCTTAGACAAGGTATCGGCGGAACCAAACACTATGCCCCAGGGGCTGCTTCTGCTCGATCAATTCACAGCTCTGCGTTCATACCACCACTGCGAACGCCCCAGCCATCCACTGCCCAACGAATTTTCACAAACTCTCGTAACCTTGTCTCCCGATTCTTTGCCCATCTAACTACTCCAGGACTTGCGCATTCCGTCTCAGCCGTTGCAGCCGCTCCGAGCCACTCGCTCGTCCGTCCTGCACATTTCCATTCCACCGCTCAGAGCGTTAAAGCATCATACTCTCTCCCTGTGAGAAATGCGCTTTATCGCCCCTTATCTTTGCCACGCCTTCCTCGTCCGACTCCCGTCCCCGGGAATGTAGCTAATGTCGGTCTCGGCACTGTTCGTTCGTTCCATTCTGCGCGCCCCATATTCCAGAATATGGTGGATAACGTTCCTATCGCCACCCGCGCGCTTTGGGAAGCTGAATGGGAATTCAAGGCGAAGAAGAAGGACGAGCGCAAAATGCGCAAGGCAAAGGAAAATATCGCACCCCCACAGACCAAGGAAATGCTCAAGCAAAAGCAAAGGCCCATCATTGCTGAAACATCTACTGAAGTTGACGTTTCTGAACTTGATCATTACATGCCGCAACTTGCTCTGCCGGAAGTGACGACTAATCTCCTCGTTCCTATTGCGCCTACTCCTACCGCTCGTCTGCCCCTATCTGCGCATTCCGCCGCAGGAATTGGTTCACTCCATCCGCTTCTTCCTGTACCTGAAATTGCTGCTGCGCATAAGATGCATCGGAATCATTCACTTCGCGTGTCCACCCTTTTTTCTCGATTGGATGCTGCAAATGTGTGGGATGATCCTGGCGTCGGTGTTGATGCCTACGCCTATGGTCAAGGTTTAGGGGATAATTCAAGCGATAAACAGTGCACGATACTCCGGGTGACATTTGCAGGTTGGACTGCTGCCCAAGTGCGCAGCGTCACCGGAGAAAGCGGGCAAGGATGGTGTGCTATTGAGGAAGTTCACTCGGACACTATGTCCGCTTCCTCGAAGACGAGTGCCATCGATGACGAAGAGGTTTTATCAAGTCCCCAGTCCGTTGCTTCCGGTATCGAGGTCGATTCTGTAACCTTGTCAGAGCTGGACTTGAACACAGAAGCTTATGTCGGCTCAGACATCGATTCTGATGATTGGGACTTTGGGCTCGGGTTATCGCCCTCTCCCGACGTACAGGACAATTTTGTTCTGCCAACGCTAGACTTTTCATCATCATTTGTGCAGGCTGCGTCTCCTACCTATGATGCTCTACCACCGCAGATTATCCTTCGCACACCGTCGGAGCTTGCCAGAGAGTACGGCGATGCATGGTCTCCCACTTCATCGTCTTCGCTCTCGCCGTCGCTCTCGTGCGATAGTCTGTCTGATCTAGAGGCAGACGCAATCCCGCATGTTGCGGACAGCGAGATGGAGAGGTCGTGGCTGGGAATTAGCATGGGATTGAGTTCCTCGTTCGCTGAGAGATTGGAGGCGCATCGGTGATTGATTGGTGATACATGAATCCGCGTTGAGTACGCTATACCTTCTTTTACTTTTCATTTTCATTTTTTCTCTGTCTTGAACACTGGAAGCTTTCTGATCGATCCAATGATTGAGCATTTATGTAAACATTTATTCAACAATCAAATTCCAACGATCTTTTTTATGAGCTGCAGTTTCGTCGGATGAGGTACAGCGGGAATTTGCCTCGCACAGATGGCGAGTACGCACCTCCATGATCACGCTCACTAATAATATCTAGGTGGGTGTACATTATTTCCGTCCACTTACTGCGCGTTCAACCATGACAGATCTTACGTACGAAGGTCACCTTCTACTATACCCCCTATCTCTCCTTTAGTGGTGCTTATCGACAAGTAGGCTCGAAGATGAGTATGTGCCTGCCCATCGTGGTATTCATTACCGCCATACTATCTTGTTCACCACTTTGCGGCCTATGGGTGAAACAAGTGTTGTGTTGTAAATTTAGTGCAGAACTTTTCCATAAAAGTCACCCGTTAACGCGATGAGAGGCCAGGAAACCCCCAGACACTGTGAAACTGTATGTGATCTGAGACCAAATTTTGCACTGAGGTGCTCTGGAGCGATCTAACTACCTCGCACGACAAGGGCTCATTTGATAAAATGGAGGCTTCGGGCGACACGACGTCGTAACTTGAACTTTATTTAGAAAAGAATTGATGTAGGCTATTTATATCTGGCTATTTTTACTCTTTAACCTTGTATTTTAAGCACGAAGTCACTAGTCGAAGGAAGTTCTACGGGTAGGGTACTCTAGAGCTAAACTCGTGCTGCAATGTTCCGTGGGCTCCACTCATTGTTAGATAGCGCAGCATTACACCGGCAGTTGCCTGCCTCATTTTGAGAACTTATTATCGGAACGTTCTCATCCATTCATGCCTTTAGTTGGCCTAGTAGCTTCGGGCTTGCGAGACCCATGGTCATATGAAGGCATGCACCGACTGCGTCGTAAAAGACTGCGACAGTGTCGGTGAATTTTATTTTTGTCGCCCTGCTTTGTATGGCACCCGGATGTTATGATTCACCAATTTTTTTTTCAATCGTGCTGTAACGGTCATGCCTAGAATTATAATCGCCATCAGCACAATGTAGTAGCCCTGCTAGCATTGATGTCAAAAACGGCTCATCGTATTGTGTGATAACTTCTGAACAACCCTTACACTGCGAAAAGAACACCAAGTGACAATGATAAAACAGAAAAAATAAATTTGAGGGTGCTTCTCACCGAGGCAGCGGTTATCCACTCTTACAGCATGGCGGCCTAACGGATTGCCGCCCGTAGAATTTCAGCATTCTCACTAGAATCTGTCTTTCGACCTAGTCTTGTCAATTGCCCGTTGGGGTATGGTCTTCTCAGGGAAACATATGTGTACTTGCGTAACTTTAGCTCCTGCTAGCGGGCATATAGGTCCTCTAAGAATGGACTGGGGTTACGCGCTCATTAACTGGTCTCCGAGATCAATTGATGTATAGGGTCAAGAATGGAGGGGCACATACGATCTAGCGAGGATTCCTTATCCGCAGGTCCAGGTTAGAGGTACTGCGCCGCATGTTGCAATGCATCTGCAGTAACCCCCTCAAGGTCATCTCAGTGATGGGAAACCAAGCGGCATAAAGTATTTACGGACTGATGTATCGATTTCACGTTCATTCGGAACAATGAGAAGCCCATCTACATCAATCTGCAAATAGCTGCATTGCGATACCAAAGCCGCAAGACGGAGATGCAGTCATGTACGTTAGTTTCATTGACCAAAGCTCCGGAACATACACTGGAGTATGAGCGCTGTTAATATTGCTGTGATGAATATGGCGGGGAGCACTTCGCGATCAAAACGGCATGCCGCTTCATGCATAGTGTCAATATCATCCATCCCCAAATCCTGACGCAATCTGGGATGGTTTATTCCGAAGAAAAGTGCGCGTTACACGGTAAGATCTAGTCAGACTACGCCCATATGTCTTTATGTGGATGGGCGAAGTTGGACAACAAGTAAGCTATGACACTCATGAGCAATAACCAATACAATGGAGCGATGGCTTCCTACTATGGCTCCTGTTACGACTCGTCCATGTCTTCTTGTTCAGGCTCCTGCAGAATAACCTGCTCCGGTTGCAGGAACATCTCCATCGTTCTGGCTAGAGTCTGTCATTGATCCTTTCGCGGGATTGCTTATCACCTTTGGGTCCCCCGAGCCTTCCACGCGAATCACGACATTCATTGTTGACTTAACCCTTGTTTTGAATTCTTCGTCGTTGCCACCACTATCTTCATCATCACTTCCTTCAAGCATCTGGTCAACAACGTCCACACTGCCCGTCTGGACTTCGACGCTCAGCTCGCCCGGCATTATTTGAGGCAGAGAAACGGCCAAGAGCGCAAGATGCGGGATAGCAGCACCCATTGCGCTTAGTCGAATCTCCTTAAACCCGTCTTCCAGGATCAGAGCCTTGCATCGGCGGAGGTAAACGGCTAGCTTGGTACGTCGCGTGACGCAGATGTTATTCTTGCCTTCAGTATGCGAGGAGCGCGGTGCTGTGGCAGGTGCAGACAGTGCGACTGTTGGGAATGGCCGTGGGGGCGCGAGTTTTCGGATTCTGGGACGGTTATTGGAGCTGTTGGTTGTGATGTGGCAGCTGGAGGGTTCTTGGTCGACGACCCCGGTTGCTCACTATTAGTCTCCTTATCCTTTTTGCTCTTCTTCGGGTTGGCCTTGGCCCCGGCTCCGCTTTGTAGCTTGACTCTTTTCCCGTCAGTGGTAGGAGGGCCAGTTGGCTTGCGTTTCCCGGCTGTACTGCTCATATTGTGATAAGACCAAGTCAATAAGATGAAATAATGGCGTTTCGCTTCCGAGCGGATCAGTTGCAGAACTGTGTGACTAGATAGCACCAGTAGACCTCACAGAGACTCAGTTGGTGAAAGAATTGAGTCAGAATACTGGAAGCGCAAATATCATCGCATTGGAAGGCAGCCATGAGGCAGCCTACCCTAAATCCGCCACCGCCCGGTGAAAAAGTTTCATGTCCTTCATAAGCCACAAATTGAACGGGATATCCAAGGCGTCCTATTCACATTTCCGTCAACAGATCATCAATATCAAAACGTTTAGAAGAAAGATCTGCCCATCATGAGTCAAGATGTTGCAGAGCAGAACATTCAGATGTGGAAAGTGAAGAAACTTATCAAGAGCTTGGACTCTGCACGAGGGTGTGTTATATATTTTCATTGAAGCGATGGGCGCTGATCGCGTGCTGTATAGAGCGGGGACATCTATGATCAGCTTGATCATTCCTCCCAAGGTGCGCCGATCTCATCGCTCCTTTTGCCATCATGCTCATTTCGGTCCATCTGCTACAGGATCAAATATCTCGTGCTTCTGCCATGTTGACGCAGGAATACGGTACTGCGAGCAATATCAAGTCGCGGGTGAACAGATTATCTGTTCTTGCAGCTATCACCAGTACCCAGCAGCGCCTTAAGTTGTACAATCGAGTTCCACCAAACGGTCTTGTCCTGTTTGTAGGCACTATCCTCACCGACGAAGGCAAGGAGAAGAAAGTGTCATTCGACTTTGAACCCCACAAACCGATCAATACGTAAGTATTTTATCAGATGCACGACTTTGATCTTATGCACGAAACAGATCGCTTTACCTCTGTGATAACAAATTTCACACCGAAGCCCTATCTGAGCTTCTCGAGTCCGACTCTCGCTTTGGTTTCATCGTCATGGATGGTAATGGCACACTCTTCGGTACCCTCTCAGGCAATACCCGTGACATCGTACATAAATTCACCGTCGATCTTCCTAAGAAACATGGCCGTGGTGGTCAGTCTGCGCTACGTTTCTCCCGTCTGCGTGATGAAAAGCGCCACAACTACGTTCGAAAAGTCGCCGAGCATGCCGTGCAGCACTTCATCACAAACGACAAAGTCAATGTGACTGGGCTCGTTCTCGCAGGAAGCGCCGACTTCAAGACAGAACTCAGCCAGAGCGATATGTTTGACCCACGTTTGGGCGCAAAGGTGATCAAGGTTGTAGATGTGAGTTACGGTGGTGAGAATGGTTTCAATCAGGTGGGTTTGAAAGTATTGTCGTACTTTTATGTGATGGCTAAAATTGAGATGCAGGCTATCGAGCTTGCAGCTGATGCGCTGGCAAATGTAAAGTTCGTGCAGGAGAAGAGGCTCATCCAGAAGTATTTCGACGAAATCAGCCAAGACACGAACAAGTACTGCTTTGGTATTGATGACACGTTGAAAGCACTTGATCTAGGCGCGGTCGAGACGCTGATCGTGTGGGAGAACTTGGATATCACACGCCATGTATTCCGCAATGCTGCAGGAGGTAAGACGCTTGTCATCGTTACATCGCTGGATGACTCATGGATGATGTCAGAGGAGATAATCATCCACGCAAACAAGGAACAGGAGAAAGATCGCGAGAGATTTTTGGACAAATCCACTGGTCTAGAAATGGAGCATATCAATGAACCACAGCCTCTCCTTGAATGGTTTGCTGAGAAATACAAGGAGTTTGGAGCAAACCTCGAGTTTGTGACCAATCGATCGCAGGAGGGCGCGCAATTCGTAAAGGGATTCGGTGGAATAGGCGGCTTGCTTCGCTACAAAGTCGACCTGACAAACCTTGCGGCCCTGGATGACGATGAAGACGAATTCTACAGTGATGATGATGATATCTGACGTTATGGTTGGCTCTCCGGAGCCCCGTCCACTGATGGCACGTCGGGCGGGGCGGGGGTAGGGAAGTCAGGGGAGAATGGCGGGACCGGTTTGCATGAGTGTCTGCATTCGGTTATCGGTTCAATTGTTATACGCCAGCACTCGGTCTAAAGGTTTGTTCCTCGGCACATTGAGAGGAGTTTTCTGACGGTATTTATCTCAGGTAAACGGTTCTTAAAGCGTATGAAACACTACATGCGAGTGGAGTCATCCTGTTGTTCGCCGATGAGTAGTTTCAACCTATGTAGTTGTATCCTATTGTTCGTTTGATCAATGCATTTCTTATGTGGTCCAGTGTCTCAATTCTCAGTACTTTCAGCGCTTTGTACAGATGTTTATCGTCTGTGGCAGGCTCGCAACTGTGGCAGCTGGTCAAAGCGCGACGTGACGAAGCGCGTGACGTCACATGTCCACCTTGCGCCCACCTATGGTAATTATTGACTGTTGACGACGATATAAACAGACGCGACGATTCGGAATCCACATTTCAAGCACATATTTCTTGACTTCCAACACCCATTTTACATCATCCCCCATTCTACAACTATGGCTGGTAAGTTCAACTTCATTGTATCCATCCAATAGCTCCTATACAATGTTGTCTGCAGGAAAAAAACGAACTGCAGAAGATTCCCCAGCTGATAAGCGCGAGACGCGCAGTGCCAAGGTACCCAGAACAGAGGGTCGAAAGAGCGCTAGAGGCACCGGGAGGAAGGGTGCAGCCCGATTGAAGGTCTGTGTCCCCCCGCATCTCTCAGCCCCTAATTCTCAAACTGGAGTATGACTAGACGGGAATGGGTGCCACCGCGTTCAAGTCGCGGGCGCAGCCCTTACATGTTAACATTTCACACACTAAGCCTTCCGCTGACGTCGAATCGACGGATCCTGGGTTCGTGGAGGCTATAGAACTCGTTTCGTCGAGCTTTTCTACTGGGAGCTTCGGATGGAAAGGGAGCAAGCGCATTACTGTGAGTTTGCCCAAGTTGGAGGGAGAGGAGGAGGAGGAAAAAGTGCATGTCATGTTAACGTGAGTTTCATCGGCAAGATTTTGATTGTTCCCTAGTTACTCTCTCATTGGCTAGAATCAATGCCACTGTCATTGGCAGCAAAGATGCCAAGGAGGAGAGTGAGGAGGGTGAGAAATCGGGAGAAAAGGCGGGGGAGCAAGCTGAAGAGAAAGAATTTGAGGTGGTGAACGAGCCTGCACAAGAGGAACCTGCTGCTCCTGCAGAAGAGGCCGAGGAGACAGAACAGGAGGCTTCATAAGCTGTGTTTTCATGCGTGCGTTGACAAAGTCCAGTTTGTGAGAGTTTTCAGAGGTCCATGCTATCTACGCTTCTGACCATGAATTGAAATCGAATATTAATGATGGATGCTTTTTTTCTCATGTCAGTTCAAGTTTGCATATGGCGCTACTGTAGTAGTCGCATGTGAGCATACCACATGCACAGACTGACGTTACTTCGGAAGCAGATTAAGTATAAGCGCCCACTGGCATGTACTATAAACTCCGTTGAGTCAAGCTCTTCTGTAAAGCTCACTCAGACGTTAGTTTGAGGAAGTGAAATATGGTCCTCGAGACCGGTGATTCAAACTTGGAGAAAGCGCCAACAATCACGAAAGAGGTCCCAACGTACTACTCGACTCGTCACAGCTATCAAGCGAAACTCTGTTGGTTCCGGCTAGCAGCTGTGAAACTAGGTAAATGGCTCTTGCTTGCATTATGCATTTATCGCTTCGCTCTCCCCGGCCGCTTTGTAACTCCACCTCTCCATGCCAAATACTCTAAAGCCTCGTTGGACGACCCCGCATCTGAGTTTGCAGACGACGACTTCCCTCTGCGTGCACATGAACCCTGGGACATCTCTGTGGACTTCCCCCACCCTCGCACACTATCCTACGAGGTGACAGAAGGCACATGGTTGCGGCTCGATGTACACCCCGTGAGTGGGGATATCGTATTTGATATGGCAGGGGATGTATATTGCTTGCCGGGTCACGCGTATCTGGGAGCTGCTGGAAGAGCAGGAGGGAGAACAGAAGCGGTGCCAGTCCTCACAGGTGTCCCACATGATGCGGATCCGCGGTTTTCACCTGCAGGCGACAAGCTCGCGTTCAGAAGCGATGCGGGGCTTGGCGCTGACAATCTGTGGGTGATGCCCTGGGCAGCGGACGGATGCACGGCCATGGACGTCCGCGCGCATGTCAGCTCATCGCATGAACTCGAGCTGAAGATCCAAGATGAGGAGCAACTCGCACAAGGCATGAAAGAGACGAGTGAAAGAAAATTGAGGAGGTTGACAAGGGAGGGAAGGATAAATGGTGAGCACTGTCAATTGCTTCTCTATCAAGGTGGGATGCTCATGAGACTGTAGCCCAGCGCATTACCAATGAGACGTACAACTGGGTGTCTGACCCGCGCTGGCATCCTTCAGGGGACAAGGTCGTTGCAACAAAATGGTACTACTCTTCACGCTCCCTTGGAGCTGGCGAAGGATGGGAGTTCCCTGTTCCCGCTGTTCACTCCCAATCACAAGTCGAGGCAGGCGCTGGAAAGCGCCTGGTGTCAAAGAGGCTACCTATGGGGTGGACAAAGGCGGACTACGTGGAACAGCAGATCGGACACGAACAATTTATATGGGCGCGCGATGATGCGCTGATTTATTCTGGTAATGTGAGGGATATCGATGGCAGTTATACGTATTCCAAAGGTGCGTTAGCATTTAGTGTTTCAGCAATGCGCTATGTACTTGTTCCTCATGTGCATGTAGATGTCCATCGGGGCATTTACGCGATCTTCCAGCGCAACTTGACGACGGGCGTAGAAAAAACACTCGTTGACGCCTTCCCTGGTGGTGCAAGCCGGCCTATACTCTCACGCGATGGACGCACACTTGCGTTCGTGCGCCGTGTGAGGGATAAGGAAGCACTCGTGCTTAAGTGAGTAGTGATTTACTTATGATGTCCCCGGGAGCTAGTGTAATAGCTCCAGTGCTCTAACCACCACAGTTCTTACATTTATATCCTTGTATCTGTTTCGTTTAACTGACATTCCTTCTACAGGGATCTTAACACGGGCACTCTGCATCATATTTGGCACGGGCTCACCTACGACCTCTCGACAATCTACGCGCCGATGGGTACATACCCATCTTTTGCATTCACGCCCTCTTCATCATCGCCGGGCATCATCATCTGGGCTGCTGGGCAGATCTGGCATGTCCCATTGGCGCACAACGCAGAGGGGGAACTTGTCGCTGCGACCAGAGCCACCAACAACGCAGATCTTACGCCAAAGGTGATTCCGTTCACAGCGCAGATATCGAAGAAGCTAGCGGAAACTCGGCGTATGAAGACTGATGTACGGAAGCTTGAATCAGGCTCGCAGCGCGTGCGTGCCTTCACCCAGCTCGCGCTGGATGAATCTGGCGAGCGTGCGGTATTTGCAGGTGCAGGCCAGACATGGGTGCAGGTGCTTGGGGACTCCCTCATCAACCCGACTACCTTGAACCCCGTCGATGACGCTAATTTCCTTGGAACTTCAAAACCTGCCCAGCGTATTCCGCACCTGCACCCTTCCGCAGGATACTACTCACCTTCATTCGTTCCTGCGTCTTCCTTCATTTTGCACGCACGCTGGGATGATACGCATTTCTCGTTCCTTGAGCTAGCAGATCTGGAGAGCGAGCAAGTATGGGAGGTCGTCGGACTCCCCAAGGGGCGGTGGTTTGGTGCTGTCGTAAGCGGACCTGCGGCAAACGGCGTGCGAACAGCTGTGCTGGTTAAGACGGGCGGAGATGCGTTAACAGGTAACGTGGTGGCTACTGCACAAACTGGAGTCTGGGCCGGGGAGATCACGCTTCCGTCCCATTCCTGCTCCAAAGGCACGGTCGAATTGACCAACCTGCGCTACATCCAAAGTAGTATCGACCCTTCTGATGTCGTCAAGCTGTCATTCGTGGATGGGTCTAATGAAGTCTTCGTTCAACAATCTGACAGTGTACTTCGGGTCTCGTTGCGCGACGGTGCTGAGAAAGTAGTTGCTCGGGGGAAGGGAACTGATGAGCTTGTTTTTTCGCCATCTGGATCCGTGCCCTCGGTTTCTTCAAGACTAGTGAGACATAACCAAGCAACAGGGGGTGCGGCTTTTGTCAGCCTCTTTCACGTATATTATGCGTCACCTTCCTCAGTGGATTCTGAGAAGGCGATGTGGGCCAAACCGGGGAAGGCACCGAAGCACTTGGCACGTCTGAGTGGAGACGGCGGGCATGATGTCGTGTTCAGTGGTGACGGAAGTGTAATCGGATGGTTCCTTGGTGCGTTTGTTTCTCTTCATATTTTAGTGTGGCCTAGTCAACCGCTACACGAATTAGGTCCATACCTCCACACTCTTCAGCTCTCCCGCCTTCCGTCATGCACGAGCGCAATCGAAGCTGACACATCTAATTTCGGAATCGACTGTGTTCGGGGCTTGCTGGATGTCACAGCAGTGGATGTTGCTTATACCCCTGATGTACAACAGTTGTTCAGCGAGGCGCGCATGTCAATAGCGGATGGCACACAAAGATCAACTGCGGTGGATAACAACGCTCATGTGGTCATCATCCACAACGCAACAGTATTGAGTATGGAGAATGGCGTGCTCACGCAGGATTTAAGGTCAGGTGCGAGCGTTGTGATTCGGAGTGGAGTTGTGGAAGCCGTTGGCGGCCCTGGTGTTGGTGAGGGATTGCCGGGGGCATTTGGAAATCAATGCTGAGGGCGGTCAGTGGTTTCATCTACGATCTGTGGGGAAAGACTGATGTTGCGTGATGTGTAGGGTACGTCGTCCCAGGTTTCATCGACTCACACGCACACTGGGATGGCACAAACGACAAGTACCCGGCAACGTCATGGGAAATGCAAACTTTCCTGGCGTACGGCGTGACTACACTACACAAGTGCGTGATTTTCTTCCCGAACTTTCATTAACCATTTCACTCCCGAACCTACAGCCCAAGTCTACATAACTCCCTCGGCTACGTCGAGCGCGGACGCATCGAGTCCGGACATATGGTTGGCCCGCGGCTCTTCCATACCGGTACAGTTATCTATGGTGCATCCGAGTACAGCATCCATCAGGACATTGCAAGCATGCGCGAGGCGCGTGAAGCACTCATAAGGATCAAGGCCGAGGGCGGAGATGCAAGCTGGAGCTATAAGAATTACAATTTACCGACAAGGGCTGCAAGGCAACGGTTATTAACAGCTGCGCGTGATGTGGGGATGCTGTGTGTGCCTGAAGGTGTAAGTGTCTGTTTCCTCGCTCGATTGAGTGGGTCACTGAATATGGTCACAGGGAATGAATTATGATTGGGATTTGACGTATATTATGGATGGTAGGTGCCCAGCTCTAAGCCTTGAGTAGTTGTTGATTAGACTAGGGATGACGACAATCGAGCACAATATCCCAGTGTCCATTCTATACGACGATATCCTCACGCTCTATACGATGAGTGGGACTGGATCTACTCCAACACATATCGTCGATTATGGAGGCATGTTCGGAGAGCAATATCTTTGGGCAACAGAGGATATCCCGAACGACCCGAAGTATGTCTCTACTTCAGCCTTAAACTATGTGCTCAATATCTCGTTCCAGGCTCCGCACGCACACACGACACGACATCCTCGAAGGGATCTCAGAGAGCACAAGCCGGCCGTTCAATTGTATGCTTCAATGGATTCATGCTAGTGACAAGTTGGTTAATTTTTTTCGGCCCAGCGATGGCATTATGGAATGTTTCTGCGTCCGTTGCGAATATGGTGCATAGAGGGCTGCGCGCTCATATCGGGGCGCATGGCGAGCCACCTCTTGGACTCATGTACCACCAGGAGATGTTCTACGCCAAAGCGGGCGGGCTGAGCAATTATGAAGTTCGTGTCCCCATACCACACTTGTTTGTTGAGTCTGATATCGTCGCAGGTGATCCGTGCAGCAACTGCTGACGCTGCAATTACCTTTGGTCTTTTTGACAGCCTCGGGTCCATCTCGGGGGGTAAACTTGCAGACCTCGTTATTTTCCCGCCTGGCTTTGACCTATTGCAGGATGATATCCGTCACACGCGGAATATTAGGTATGTCATGCGTGGTGGGCGGATATGGGATGCGGAGATCATGGAGGAGGTGTGGCCCGTCAAGAGGAAGCAAGTACTTCCGCCATTCAATGCGGAGTAGGACCGAAATACTTGTACTGGTGGCCGATGTGAATGCACCTCCAAGTTTGCTTTGCTATGGGCCTTCCAACTCAACCTCCCAGTCAACGCAAAGCTCGGGAAGTAAGGTACAGTCCTTGACAGGCTTGCACAGAATATACCAGTTCTCGAGTTCGAGGTTGGTCCCAGAACACAGCAGCACGTAGAATGTGCCCATTCATGACCTAGGGCTCTTAGAGCTACAATGCTACGGCGCTGTGTGGTCAATGAAGGAGAAAGAGCGCTGGCTGCGCCATTACTTCTTTCGAACGCAGCAGCGTTCCCTTCAACCTGCTAAATATGTGATCGACGGGGAACACTGAACAAGAGCAGTGACCTACGCCTCTGTGGTCAGTGGTCTTAAGAGTTAATTTCTTTCATAATGATATTTAAAGGTGTGGCTGCGGTAAAGCAACTGCCAATGCATGTAAGGTAGCGATTTCGAACAGAAATAAAGAACGCAGTTGCTATGAAAGGGGTAGGGAATTCCAGCTACTTGCCTTGCCTTTAGGTTCTTATAGCGATTAATTTTTCACTCTGTGCAGTAGATTTGCAAAATCTACCAGCAGCATACAGTAGCAGTCAATCCAACAGGCACTCCCAAGTCAACCTGGTCCTAGTGTCGCCCCTATTTTCGCAAAGTGCGCGACTATTTTTACTGCCGCGTTGTAAGGTGCTGGGAAACGTAGCTCAACGGTATGGCGTTATATAAGCACTTTTATTATTTGCGCGTTGCGCACCCCTGCGCGCTGTCCCCCGCACTACGCATCTCGTCTACAGAGCCTCCGCATTTGAATTTAACCTTCCCCGCACTACATATCGAGAGCTTTGTCTATTTGGCAAAGAGTGTGAAGTAATGAATGAGATATGTATGTGACCGTGATATATCATTAGCTAGTGCACCGCGAGGATGCAAGGTAGGAGTATAGGATGGGTGATGTGATGAGGCGGGATGAGGTTGACAGTATGTACCGCAAAGCACGAGGAAGAACATGGAATGAAATTAGTACTACCTGTAGCTCAAAGGGTGATCAGCAACTCAAATAAGAAAGTTAGCAGCATTCTGTATCATGATATAACGAGAGTCCCATGGATTGATGCGTTCCGGAGCGAAGGGGTCGTCGTCGTCCGTTCTGTTGCGCCAGAGGACATCGTCCTCACTGACGGACACAAATTGGGGTGGAGATGACACTTTGAGTCGCAGGTCACAGAGGCTACTGAATTGAGGCTGGGTTGATGGAGGGGCTTGACAACTTGAACTTCCTGAGTCCGAAAAGAATAGCGGAATGTCACTCGTTGACTCTGAACATCAAATACGTATCATTAAGTAGTATCTGAGAAAACGAGCAGGATGACGAACCTTTCTTATGTTTCTTTTGAGCCGCTCGCTTCGTATCGGATGATGACTCGTCAGGAGAAAGGACTCGTTTCACTGCAAAACAGACAAGTAAGACGTGAACAATTAGTAAAACATAACACTCACTGTGATTGGTACGTTTTGGTGTTCTTGCCTTCATTTTACCTTTGGGGTTCGAGTCCTTGAATTTGACATCGGTCAGATCCAAATCCATCAAGGAACTTGCGAGCTCGTTGTCAGACTTATCGGCAGCTGAACCGTCTGTATCAGAGAAAAGTTGGTCACTCTCATCACGTTCGGAATCTGAACCTGCAATAACAGGCTGCGTGTTCCAAGATTCGTAAATATCGTCCGGGATCCGGTTCCTCGTTACTGAAAATTGAATTGGGCCCGTCAGCACATAAAGGTCGAAGCAAATAAAAATGAACCTACCAAACCAGAGATGGCATTCACTGGCGCTGGCTTTGTCTCGTCCCTTGTGTTTTGAGAGGTCACTTCCAGTTGGAAATGCGATATCGACAACTTTCAACGTCTGTCCAGACTTGTTTAGGAGGTGCCAAACAGGTTTTTCCTCATGGCTGGACCGTGGCTGGGACGTTCGCTTCTCGACTTGCGTATCCAAGTATTTGAAGACCTTTGGGAACCAGGTACGAAGGTTATTGGTGATCTTTGCATATGACCATCCGCTGTCGATCCTAAACTGCTGGTCAAGGTAGCACCCACGGTTCCTCATGGCCTGGATCTCATTCTGGCCACTCCTGCCTGGGGCTTTGGTTTCTCTGATGAGACCACTCTTCTGTAAAACGATACAGTATTAGCTTGATTCATTGAGGGTACTACTTGACTGACATCGGTGCCGCAGGTTAGCATGGCGATTGACGCAACTCGAAACACGGTGGCAGTCGCTGCTGTGGCACTATTAGAGGCAGTGTTCCGGCGCACTTGACTTGGCGGGTATGGGTTGGTTTCTTTGCGATCCTAGAAGTTATTAATGAAATTTTGTACTAGCTATCCATGTATCTCATACCTTCCGCAAGCCAGCTGATGGCACCGGACCCTTGGCCAATTTATTGTATCCAGCAAGTCGAGTAGAAGACAATGTTGAGATGGCTTCGTCTCGGGCAGCAGTGAGTGAGAGGCTCCCTCGGCTTGTGGCGGATGGCTTGTCATTGACGCTCCTGCCACCAGCAACTCGATCGAATATCTCCTTGATGGCGGCTGATGAACTTGGTTGAGGTTCGTCTTGAACAGTATCTTCTGGTCTGTAGTCCGAGACTTTACGAGGGTGCTTGCTACGGCCGTGGCCACACTCCACGCAATGACCTTTGTCCTGTGAATGAGCGAAAAACTCCTCGCAGTCGCATGGTTGACTGTCAGCCTTGACGCCTCTACAGAAGACGACTTTGTTGTTGCCCTCGCTGATGGAATCCATGCAATTACAGCGTCACCGCAAGTGGAAGGGTGCAGAGTGACTGTGACTTCAAGAGGAATCAGCGAAAATGACCTGAAGTGAGTTATCGAGTCTGGTGATTGTGTCTATTTAAGCTAATACTAAAATCACTGCCAGTTGGGCTATGCAATGCTCTCATTCACGTATTAAACCAGTAAGTCTCGTCACTCTCTACCAGCAGCTAAAAAATATGACAACACCACTAACGCTTGGCACCATAGCTTTGCTCGCCTAAACCATATCAATTCTCCAAGCGACACATGAAGCTCTTTCGATCCCCGGCGGCCAACGGAAATGGTCTCAAAAACCGGGTATCCATTACCTTCCCACTCGTCTGCGGCCAGCCTGCAATGGCGTGGTGTTATGTCTTCGGCTACAACTTCGGTGAGAGCGGTAGAAAATTGCCGGTACGTTCCTTCATTGACGAAAGGGTTCCTTTGCGACGGAACATCGATGGCTTCATGGTGGACATGATTCCTTTGCTGATTATTGACCGCTTGTGCTATATCTTGAGGTTCCTCGCCACCATCACTGTCTTCTTCGTCCATGGGATGACCCGCTCCAGTCTGGTGTTGCCGTCGAGTTGCAACACGGCCATAGACGCCGTAATACTCTTCGATTACATTGGGATGTATCCCTTCGCAGTCATCTTGATATACTCCGAATTGTACCTGCCCCAAAAAACGTAAATCCTTTTTTATAATGTGTCAATATCATAGTTATGTCAATAATGCATCTGCGAACTTACCTTTGGACTCTTATTGTTTGTATCCGGACCGCTTATTGGATGACAATTCCATTCCGCTTGAAAATCGGAGCAGTCCCGATTGATTTCGCCAAGAAAGAGTGTTTGAAGTAGCCAAATGTGACTAGGGATGTCGGGGCGAAGTCCGTGGTAATTCTCAAGGCGAGTAAAAATGCTCTCCATCTCCGAGCAAACTGCGTGCCCACCTCAACCCACAAACGCTCGATTCGTGAATTCCGGGTAGAACTGGTACTCGTAATCACCATATAATACGATAAATAAGTAGAGTAACTCACGATCCCCACATGAACGATGCTCGGCGTGGTCCATGTTTCATTATCATATAAGTCGCGACATCAATATTCTCTCCACCGCGATCTCCTCGTACACGAGAGGGTGTGCCGTATTCTTGTATTGAGTGTTTGAAAAGATCTAAGACAGTAGTAGAGCGGTTGTTGTTACTCGCTTTGAGTCCAGTTATCTGGCAAGGCTAGACGTCAGAATCAAATACAAATGAGACATATTAGACTCGGACCGTTCTGCAAAACCCGTCGATGAATCCATGAATCACGATTCCCCATCGAATCAGTTTATGGTGCCCATCTACATGCCATAGAGCATTGGGCCGCTTTACATAGTATTTTCGCCTGCGTTTGACTCGATGGTCTCGTAACACTTGACCCAAGCCATCCACTCTCCGAAGGGATTCTACAACTCGTCGATGTTGTACTCGGAGTCCATATCTGCGAAGAAAACCAATTATATATCTGATGCCGGAGTCCGGTCGCTTTTTTTTGAACTCGCCAACAAGGATATCGAGGTCGGCATTGGTGAGTTCAGAGTACCTTCGTATGATTCCATGGGCTTTCATATAAAGTCGCAGAGTATTCCTGTGGAGTCCTAGTGTCTTGGCCAATTCCGTCAGGTTAATAAGTCGTGAGTTTGAAAGCGCTTCAGCGAGGAATTCAGTATCGATGATTTTTTTTGGGCGACCTGCATGATTTGTGCGCAGTAAGGTTACGGGTTCAAGGAACACTATGTCCTTGTCCATACTGCATTGCTTAATCAATAACATTGAAATAAAGCAAGCCAAGAGTGCGAATCACCGGTTTTGAATATTGTATTGAAACATGATAACTGCGCTGAGAGCTCCCCTAGCATGCCCGCACGAGAAAGCCAATCACACATCTCATTTCCTTGGGGATTCCGTGCAAGCGCTGCCAGGA